>JAOXYD010074264.1:0-12536 GCA_028565735.1 Pinacopodium congolense
GTATTAAACAATTACAAACTTTGGGAGAATTACAAACTTTGTTCTCAAATATATTTTGATGTACTTCAAGTTTCATCGTAATTATTTTTGTCATTTTAATTAAAATTTTATATTTAATATTTTTTCTCATTTTAAATTTTAATCATATCCATAAATAAATTTTTTTTTGATTTTTTATGTTTTTAAAGGGTAATCTTTGCATTAAAGTCGAGTCAATTCGAAATAATAAATCGGGTTAATTCGAGTTCAGGTGAACACGGGTTCAGGTCAATTTGGGTTCGGGTGCAAGTCAGGTTCGGTCCGTTAACTTTTTTTGTCAAATCGAGTCAAGTTGGGTATGGTTCATAGTAGGTAGGTTAAGTTATTAGTTCGGGTCTATTTTTGACATCCCTAGTTAGAACTATGTTGTTTTTTAATTTTCTGTTGGCAAAAATAGAATCCACCTGCGGTCGCCAATGTTGAGCTTCACTTCCATTTTTTGGTAATGAAGCTAGCTCTCTCTACAAAGAGTTTTTTTTTTCTCTCTAAAGATTTATATGGTAAAAAATTCTTTTTACACACATGGATTCGACGGCAAGAGAGAAGGCAGTAGAGAAGAGTAACTTGTAAGGGCAAGACAGGGCCAGATAAATGAAAAAACAAAAAAATTACAAGCAATTGTCTAGAGAAGAAAGCACAGGCACTCGTAGGCTAGGAGGCACTGCCTCCTAGCACTGTACACGTGCCAGCTTCCTTCTTTTTTATTTTTTAAATTTAAATTGTTTTAATTTATTAAAAATTTTCCTTTATAGGATTAAGATTAAAATAGTTTAAGTTACTAATAAATTTAGAAAAAAGTGTTTTCTAATTTTTGAAATTTTGTTTTCAAAAGTTTTTCTTAGAAATAAATATGAAATCTAATTTAATTTTTTAAGAGTTGATTAATTACATTAAATTAATTATCAAATCGATAATTAGAATCAAGTAATGTGCTCAAATTCTCTTTTATAATTAGTTATGTTAGATAACTGAATATAATGTAATTATATTAATTAGAATGAGACCTAGAAATTTTTAAATCCCTCATTAAAATATTAAGTACATGTTTAAAACATAAATAATGCCTTATATTATTATAAGATTAAACCAAAGTTCTATTTATTGTTAGTCTTGTTGAGTAAACTTAAGGTTGCTTTAACACGAATATATTTAGTGATATAACGATAGATCTTATTTAACTAAATTTGTATTATCTGAATGAAAAAATTCATTATCATATTAATTTAGAGATAAAGTTAAAATTAGTATATAAGATATGTTTTTAGCAAAAAGTTGTCACCTAACGCATTTAGGAATCACATAGAATGTGATTGATAAGATATTATCTACCTAATTTTAGTTTAATTAGTTTGTTAAACAAACTTAAAATCAATTAAATTGGAATGAGATCCTGACCAACTAAAAAATTATGTGATAATTTATCGAATTAATAGTGAAAGTTATTAATTTGTTTAAAATAATAGGAGTAACCAAATAGTTTTAAAGTCCTCATTTTTTTGGTTTTGTTGCATAAAATAATTTATCGCTCTTTTACGTTTCAATTAGTGAAAAAATGAGTACAAACTTTTCCTTAAAGAGAATCATAGATGCAAACAAATTAACTGTATCAAAATTTTTGGACTAGTTGCATAACCTAAGAATTGTTCTTAGATAAGAAAAGAAATTGTATGTTCTTGACACTAAACTTCCACTTAAGCCTGCGAAAGATGATACCGATGAAGATTGAGAGACTTATCAATATCATATGAATGATAATGAATAAGTTACTTATGTGATGCTAGTGTTGTGAGTTAGTTATGTGATTATAAAATTTAAAATGTTTTTAACGATTTTACTTTGAAAATCAATGTGATAAGGCAAGTGCACTTATTGAACAAGCAATATAATAGAGTATATTTAAGGCTTTGAGTGTCGAACCCACGGGGAAAAATATATAATTACTACATTAATTGAATTAAAATTATTTAGAAAATTTCAAATAATTTATTAAAAAGATGAAAATTAACTAACTTATCTTAACTTGCTACAACCTTGCAATTTTGAGTTTAAAAATAGTTTCTAAATTACTGAAAATTACCAAAATATGGAAAATGGCTAAGGATTAGGTGATTAATGAATAATTGAGCTTTAAAAAATTTTAAAAGTTGAATTAGAGTTCCGTAACAATTTCAAAGTAAAGTTATGGTTAAGATTTATGCTTTTTCTCTATTAATCTTAATTTAAATTTTGGTTATGTATTAAATTAAGTTAATAGGCTTTAAAAACAATAAGGTGATTTTTTGATTTGTAGTCTCATATCTCTAACTCACACAAAAAATCAAAGTTTGGTCAATTATTGATTAATTTGTGTTGTTTGATTTTTCTAACAAATTAAGATGGTTTTTTAAGCTTAGATTATCTTTAACTCTAATCTTAAGTTGCCAACATAAAATTAGAACTTTCAATCCTTCAATAAATAAAAATTAGACCTTTTTACATTTCTTTAAGCTCTCTTAAATCATTAAGACATCAATCCTTAGCACAAAAATGATTTAGCCACAAATGTTGATCAAAGCATACAAAATATATACTTAAGCAACATAATTTGATAAATCCGAACTTATGAGATAAAATAGTAAGTTTAAAGGTTGCAAAAATATCTAAAGAAAGCTCCTAGATGTGTCTTGAACTCCTAACTTAATTTTAGATTCCAATACAGCTTTAAATCATCAACAACTTGTAGAAAAATCAAAGAATATTTAAGAATGTAAGCTTAAGAACAATAACTTTGATTAATATGAAAATAGAGCAAATACATAAAGATTTTGAGTTAGAAAAACCCTAAATGTGATTCACAAACTCATAATGAAGTCTTAACGGAAAGTTCATATGTTAAGAAACTCATAAAATAACATTGAATTCAAACTGAAACCTATGAACTACTTAAAACAAATGAAGAGAGAAGAAAGAGCCTCTCTCTCAAACTCATATATGATTTCCTCTTATTGAATGTGTTTATTTGTTGTTTTTCTTTGTTTTTCATCCCTTGCAGCCTCCCACTAAGTCCTTCCAAATAGCAACATTAATGAATATCATGCCTAAGCAGCAAAATTAGAGATTTTAGGTAGATATGTTTGTCTAATTGATAAATGGCACCTTGGGCTGACAGATAGCAGCACCCTCAATCCGTCGTTGATATTCGAATTTTGACTTTTTCACCTTAGGACTACTTATCGATGCCTACTGTTGAAGGTCCATAAACTTGGAAGACTTCCATCTTTTTACTCTAATCTCCATCATTTATCAACAACCTGCAAATTAATTATAATAACATATAAATTCAACACTTAAGTACTAAATTAGTGGTCATAATTCAATAAATAATCAATAAAAACTCAATCAAATTGACCCCTAATAACTAGCTAACATGTCTCTCGAGTTCAAAGGCAACATTAAAACATGAATGCTGGGCTATATTTATGCATCTTCAAGAGTTATTTAGTGAACATAGAGTAAGGTAGAGACATTTGAGACTACTATAACTCTATTTCAATGTAGGATGGCACCTAAATCTTTAGTAGAGCTACATGTACTGAAGATGATTGGCTATATTGAAAAATTAGGCCAATTGGGGTATGTCATGAACCATAAGTTGAGCACTGATTTAGTGCTCTAATCTCTTACCTCGATTTTTTTACAATTCATAGTGAACTTTCATATGAATCAAAGAAAGTAAAATTGGTTGAATTGCTTAACATGCTCAAGACTACTGAAGGATGCCTTAAGAAGAAATCCAATTTTGTTCTTACTGTTAACTCTTCTTCTTCTACGAATAAGGGTAAGATCCTTAAGAAGAACAATAACAAGAAACGGAAAGCTTTCGCTAAAGTTGCAAAGCCATCAAAGGGTGTCAAGACAAGAGCATTTGTTTTCATTGTGGGATTGAAGGACATCTGAAGAGGAATTTCAAAGCTTATTGTACTAGCTTGAAGGAAAAGAAGCTAAATGTAACTTTATCTTTAGGTATGTTTATAATTGAAGTCAATCTTTCTACTTTTGTTTCATAGTCTTGAGTATTAAATACCAGATATGGTTATCATATTTATAATACTGTAGAAGTACTGACAGACAGTAAATCATTGAGAAAAGATGAAGTGAACTTACAAGTCGGCAATAGAAAAAGAGTTGCTACATTAGCTATAGGAACTCATACTTTAACTCTACCTTCTAACCTTGTATTTGAACTAAATTATTATTATTATGTTCATGTTATAACAAGAAACATTAGTTCTATTCCATATTTGGACATGAATGTATTATCTTTATTATTAAGAATAATAGTTGTTCTTTTTATAAAGATGATATTTATTATGGACCTGATTTGCTTACAATTGATTTGTATAAATTAGATTTTAAAAGGACAATTCTCAACATAAACAGCATGAAAAGAAAATTAAGTGATCAAAATCCATCTTATTTATGGTATTATAGGTTAAATCATGTTAATGAAACAAGAACTACAAAGTTACATAAGAAATGATATTTTGATTCTTTTGATTATGAATCATATGAAACTTACGAATCTCGTTTATTAGGAAAGATGACCAAACTATCCTTTAGTGGAAAGGGACAACATGTCAGTGAGTTGTTAGAGCTTACGCATTCAGATGTTTGTGGCTCTATGTCTACTCAAGCTAGAGGTAGATATTTCTATTTCATTACATTCATAAATGACTATTTAAGATATGGTTATGTATATTTAATGAAATACAAATCTGAAGCATTTGAAAGTTTAAAGAATTTAAGTTTAAGGTAGAGAAATAAACTGGTAAGAGTATTAAGACATTTTAGATCTAATCGAGGTGGCGAGTGCTGAGACCACGGGTTTTTAGATTACTTAAAAGAGAATGAGATTCTCTAACAATGGACTCCTCATAGAACTCCACAGGATAATAGAGTATTTAAAAGGATAAAAATTAATTTATTAGATATGGTATGTTCTATGATGAGTCATGCAGTTCTTCTTCTTCTTTTTTAATATGCCTTTAAAATTATTGCTTACCTTTTAAATAAAGTTCTATCCAAATTTGTTGATAAGACTTCTTATAAGATATGAATTGGTAATAGATTGAGATTAGCACACTTAAAGATTTAGAGATGTGAGGCTTATGTTAAACGTGTAATATCTGATAAATTTGAGATTAAATAGAATAAATACAAGTTCGTGGGTTATCCAAAAGAAAGTTTTAGGTATCAATTTTACCATCATCTTGAGTAAAAGGTGCTTATCTTAAATTCTTAGTGAAAGTAGTGGGAGTGAGGTGGAACTTATAGAAGTTTAAGAACTACAAACACACATCTAAATGCAATAAGATCCTTAAGTTAATACAATAGATGTACAACCAATATTTTAAAAAACACATAGTCCATGACACTCAAGTAGAGAATATCATCCTCCTACTAGATTATATCTACATGTTAAAAAAGGGAGTGATGATATTTCACTAATGAATGATGAACTTACTGATTTTAAGGAAGCAATATCAAACATCGATTCCTTAAAATGGTTAGAAGTCATGAAATCAAAAATAGAATCCATGTATACTAACCAAGTATGGATTTTAGTGGATGCACCTAAAGGTATTGTACCTATTGGGTTCAAGTGGGTTTTTAAGAGAAAAACTAATATGGATGGAAATGTACATACGTACAAAGGATGCTTGGTGGAAAAAGGTTTCAGAAAAAAATAAGGAGTTGATTTTGTCGAAACTTTTCTCCATTAGCCATGTTTAAGTCCATAAAGATTTTATTGGCTATAATTGTATATCATGATTATGAAATTTTGCAAGTAGATGTCAAAAGAGTAGATCTTAATGGAAATTTTCTAGAGAATGTTTATATGACACAACCTGAGGTTTTGAATCCAAAGAATTTCCTAATCGAGCATGCAAGTTGTAGAGGTCCATTCATGAACTAAAATAAGCATCATATAATGTAAGTGAAAGTGTAGTCATTTTCCTAGTACTTTATGTGGATGACATATTGCTTATTGAAAATGACATTCTAATGCTCCAATTTGTTAGGATATGATTATCTATGAACTTTTCCATGAAGGAAATGGGAGAAGTAGTTTATATACTGAGTATAAATATATATAAAGATAAATTAAAGAGGTTAATTAGATTGTTCTAATTGACATACATAGATAAAGTATTAAAGAGGTTTAGCATGGAGAATTCTAAGAGAGGATTTTTACCTACATTCCATGAAATTTCTCTCTGAAAGAGTATGTGTCCTAAAACATGAGAAAAGAGAAATAAAATGGATTGTATTCCATATATATCAACAATTAGATCGATTATGTATAAGATGCTATATACGAGACCAAATATTGCTTATGCTTTTAGTAGAATAAGAAAATATCAAGTTAATCTAAGTGAGGGTCACTTAACGGATATGGAAAATATCTTAAAGTATTTAAGAAGAACTAAAGATATTTTCCTGGTTTGTAGAGAAGCTAAGCTGAGAATTTAAGAATATTTGGATGCTAATTTCCAGTCTGATGAAGAAGATAGTAAATCATAGTTAGTGTACATTTTTACTCTTTCTTGTGATAGAGTTAGTTGGAAGAGTTCCAAATAACTAATCATTGTAGATTCAAAAACTAAGGCTGAGTATATTGTAGTTTCTGAGGTAGCAAAGGAAGAAGTTTAAATCAGTAAGCTCATTACTGAATTTGCACTAACTCCTAGCATTGTTAAGTCGATAATATTGTATTGCGACAACAATGACATTATTGCACAAGTAAAGGAACTGAGGTTTTATCAACTATCTAAGTATATACTCAGGAAGTTTCATTTTATCCAACAGATAATAGAGTGGAAAGACATCTTAATAAAACGAGTTCTCACTTAATAGAATCTTGAAGATCATCTCACTAAATCTTTGTCTCAAAAGAAATATGATAGACATATGGATAGCTATAATATTATATATATATATATATATATGCGATTGACTTTAATGTAAGTGGGAGATTATTAGTTTATACCTTTGTAGCCAATCAGTTGGTTGTAAAAATACATGTATGACAATGTATATTTATTTAATAAAATAAATTCTTTATCTTTATGTGTATTTATTATTTATTTTAATTATTAATCATAAAAATAAAATTACAGGGAATAATTACTATGAAATTAAAAATTATAATGAGATTATAATTATGAAATTCAAATTGCATTTTTTTATTATCCTAAAATGTTTCTAGTCATAGTTCTATCAAGATGGGGTATTGATGAAACAGTTAGACTAGTACACATTTTGTTTCTTTCTTATGAAAAAATAACTAATCTAATAAATTAAAGTATGTAGATGCTTAAATAAACGTGTAGATATTTATTAGAGAATAATTTTACTAAACTGATCCGATTATGAGAATCTCAAATGGAATATTACTTATGTATCTGTAGATTATCTTATTATGAGGGTTGTATAATTTAGTACTTAGACTTGAGATTACCAAAGTTATCTCATCTAAGAATTACTATATTTTGATGCTACTTATGTTCTATTTTTGGAGTACTTTAATTTGGTAGTTATTGGATATAGTATGAACTATATGGAGATAGTTGAGTGAATCAATAAATGATTAATCACCTTAAAGTAATTAGGGAGAATGCTCCACTATTATTGATTAGTAATTATTTTGAGAATCTTTGGCTAAAGTGAATCGAAATTTGGAAAAGTTTTTTTCAAATATCAATTATAAATAATTTACTAATTAAAAAATAAATACGGTTAGATTATTTAGGGCAGACACTAATTCTATACTCTAATTCTAATTGAAACATTGGATGACGAAAGAATTAAATTATACATCACAACCATACATAGACAGGTTAAGTCAACCACTTTGACATTCCTAATTTTGAGTGGTCATATCATATTATTAGACGTCAATCATGATCTATGATTATAAATTATGTAATTAGAGAATTAAAGATAAATTTAAAGGAGTTTTAATTTATTTAATTCTAATTGTGAATTAGAATTAGAATTTGTAATTATTGCTAACATATTAGGAACCTAATATGTCATACATAAAAGGTCTATAAAGGAGAAAGTAAAATTTTAATTAAAATGGACTTAATTGAGAAGTTTTAGAACCTTTAAGGATTAATATATGATATTTAATCTTATTAGGTCTTATTTGTAATTATAATTAAAGTTTGACTTTAGTTGTAATTTTAATAAAGTTTAAGCGTGTGAAAAATATGATTTTTCATATAAAAGGAAGAATTAGAAAAAATATAGCTAGCACTACTTCATTCTTCCTCTCAAATTTGTTTGAGTTTTTTTTTTTAAAACTTGTGAATATCGTTAGAGGCTGCACCATTGAATGACTCATGGATTAACAGATTTGTGAAGAATAAGAAAGATTTGCGAGAAAAACAAAACAGGTTAATGTAATTCTATTAATGTTTTTGTTACATATTTCAAATAAAATATTGTTAAAGATGATCTTATTGAAACAATTTTGAAATTATTCTACCTAGATTTGATCTTGATTTAATTTTCCAACAATTGGAACCAAGGTTAAAGATTACTTGGCATTTGGTTATTTCCTAAAAAATCTTCCATGTTTTAAATTTGTAAAATATAACCCTTGTGCTTAAAACATATCTCCTTTTGTCAAGTCTTTATTTGAAAAAATCGTAGAGGATAACAAGTAAACATTTTTGTTTCATATGAACTATTCCATTAAAAAGGAATTAAAACAACTAATTTATTAATTTTATTATAACAAGTAAATATTTTTATTTCACATTAATTGTTCCATTACAAAGGAATGATTAGAAATTATCAATTGGTTTATTAATTTTATTAATTTATCATATCTATATATTGTTTTTTTAAATCTATATATTGTTACTTATATTAAAAATTAATAATATTTTTACATCTAATATTTTTTATTTTATTAATAATTAATCATATAAATTTAACATATTTTACTAAAATATCATTAATATATTATATTTATATGATAATAAATTAAGTATTTCCTTAAATTTTATTTATATATAACGACACTAACAAATATAATGATTAATTTATCATATATAATTTATATTATATATTACTTAATTTTATTATTATAAAAAATTATTTACTATTTTTTTATTAGTCCATTAAATTTGATGTCAATGCTTATTAGCTTTTCTTTCTTATTAGGTTATTAGATTTAATGTCAATGCCAATTAGAATGCATCAATATGGATTAATTTTTATATCATATCAATTTAAAAGACTGAAATAGTGTTTATTTACTTTTATATCATATCGAAACGTTAAGAGCAATTATTAATTAATTAGTTTTTCTTATCATATCGAATCATTGAAATCAATGTTAGTGCTAATTAATTTTTCTTATTATATAAATCCTTTGGATTCAATATTAGTATTTAGTATTTATAAAAAAGAATAAAAATAAAAATAAAAAATAGATTATATTATTTTTTTAGTTATTATATAATAAATAAAATTTATTATCATATTATTGATTATTAAAAATATAATAAATTAAAATTTATTAGTTATAAATAATAATATGTAAGTATTTTTATCTCTGAATAACACATAAAATGAGGGGAATTAAGTATTTTAAAATTTTCTAATTTAAAACCTAAAATTGATTTTTGTGATGGATGATACCTCTAACAACAATTCAACCCAATATGAAAATGCCAGATGAATACAATATAGACATAAGTTAAGAGAAAAAGTAAATAAGACGAAGAGATAGGGAAAAGAGGATCGACAAACAAATTTTTATAGTGATTTGGTGAAAACCTTTGTCTACATCTTTTCTATAAGTTTCACTTAGATGTTTCACTAAAATCAATCTTCTTAGGATAAAGAGAAATCCTTAATAATCACACTTTTATTTTGTGAAGATGACAAGCAATCTTTTTTACATTCTTCTTTAAGATGAATAATAACCTTTGAATAACCCAATCCTAACAATTTAAGTGCCCCCTTTACGAAAGAATATACACCACAATGATGTCTAAATTGAAATTGTAATAACTAGGGTTCAAAGTATTCAAAACTTATCAAGATAAAAACTATGCTTGGTAAATTACTTGAAAGCTTTTAGAATGTAACATAAATCAATTCCACTTTAATTGAAATCATAAAAACTAAAATTTTTCACAAAAGTACAAAATGTTTTTATTAAATTCTCAATAATCCAATCATGCTCAAAAGCCATCGCTTTGATCTTATAAAAGCTCAGGGTTCATAAAAGACTTATAAAACTTTTTAATATAGTTCATTGCTCAATATTCTTTTTGATATTACACAATAAACAAATCTACATAGAACATTACATAGGAATCTATATGGAGCGTAATTCATTGTAGTGAGGTGTACTTGTGTTTTTTACCCTTTTTTTCCATAAAATTTCTTTATCCTAACCAAAGTTTGCTCGAATCTTGTATCACTACCTACCACTCTAAATCCTTGTTAGTACATCAAACATTTGAGTTCTTTGGTGGGCATGACTATATACGACCTGTGCATAGCAATTTAATATTTCAAAAATATTGCTAAAAGCATAAAGCATCTAAGGCCAATACAACTTGTCTCAACATTGAAAACAATATGAACCATGTAAACAAAGTCATGAACTCCACCAAGATTTTAACATCCAGTTAGGCTTCTTTAATAGTCTTAACCAATAGGGCTAGATAGGTAAGTTAAGGTTATTCAGGGTAAGAGTCGACAGTCATAAAATGAAGAAATTACCACTTATCTATCTCATCATTAATTTTTATCTATTATGCTTATAGAAAGTTTATCTATTAGTACTGAAAATAAACAACAATTATATGATCTTTATGAAAAATTTATTGATCACTATCAATTACATATATTCACTTCTACATAGTTATGACAACATGTTCTATCTATAATCCAATATATAAACATCTACACTCTTATGAAGATTTATGAAACAATTGGAATGAAAAAAGAATCTATTATTTAAATATGCTTAGATTTTGCCAATATTTAGAGTGCAGCAAAAAATAAAAATACAGGATAAATTCACTACAGCAGAAATGCTATATGATCTGTATAAAAACTCAATAATTATAGAATAAAAAAATTAACTACACATTATAAAAAATAACATTTACTATAAAATAGATCTATTGAAGAATTATCAACTTAACTTTAGCTGGAACTCTATTTCTTGCACAAAACAATTAATTATGACTATTTGTTATCAATGCAAAATCCTTTATAAACATACACTTGAAGAAGAAAAAAATCTTACCATAATAGCTGGACGAATAAAAGATATTAATATCCATATTCTCAATGTTTCCATAGAAATTTATCACAAGAAATTTTAGATTTAGTTCTAGAAAGAAAAAGAACTCCAGAACTTTTATTCCAATAAACTAAACAAGACTTTGAAGACTTAAATCACCAATTAATTCAACATTATAGGACCCATCAAAGATGATTTATAAATATACTCTAAAAAAGAACTTAAAAACCCAAAAATAAATTTTAAATTATGGCTAATAAAATTGCAAAGATTAAAAATTATCTAACAAGCTCATGATTTAGAAGAAATAGAACTAACCCCTTAACAAATACAACACCTTAGTCAACGATTTTATCGATTAAAAGCATATTTAATTTTTATGAAAAATTGAATAAAATATAATAATACTCTCTTACAAAATTTAGCATAATAAATGAAGTAGACAACGGTGTTTATCATTTAGAAATGTTAGATTACTATAATCCAGAAAGACGAAACGCTTTAACAAATTCTTTAAAACAATTTATTCAAACTTTTGATGAAATACATACCCCAACATGTAAATGTATTAATTATGAACAACTTCTATTTCAATTTATGATAAAAGCTATAGAAGCAATGAACACAACTAACTTACATAAATCTACTATAAAACCTTCAGTATGTTTACCCGATTAATATGACAACTGTAGATATATTAGAATTAGATAATATACAAGTAATAGAATCAAAGAGTATTCCATATTGGTGCTCTTATTTCAAAAGAAGAATTAAAAAAATATTGCTAAAGCTCAATTAGATTTAAAAGATGGTCAAGATATAAAAATTCCTTCTCGATTAAAAACTATTTTTAATAGACAAAATCTCATTTATTGTGGCAAAATTTTATGTGAAATACCGATCCAGATAGAACAATCTAAAAGATGTTTTAGAATAAATCTAATCGATGAAACCCAAATTATAAAACATTTGCAAAAAATTTCAAACCACCATAGACATAAAATTGGTTTTATCCATCTCTCTATTATACAGATTTTATTACAATCGACTTATCAAAAGGGTATAGATTCTCCTATTCGATTAGCTATATTAGACGGATGAACAAACGATTTTAATAATCAAATTATTGGAATTATGAATGGTAATTTAGCTTTTAAGAAAATTAAATTTAATAATA
>JAOXYD010074275.1:0-12536 GCA_028565735.1 Pinacopodium congolense
GATTAAAAAGATGAATTGATGAATGTTAAAGTATCAATTGAGCAAATTGATTTTCTAAGTGTGTCTCCTTTTAATCCTAGGTTAAAGATAGTCATGCTTACATATTTACCATGGTATTTTGCTCAAGGTAAGGGTTTTGCCTTATTTGTTTTCAAAGGTTGGATTTGTGATGTTTTTGAACTCCTAATTAAAGGTGTAAGAACCCGTGGGAATTTAGCTTCCCCATCTCAAATGCATAAAGGTAATCAATTAGATAGGGAGCTAAACTTTAGATTGAAAATTCCCTAACTTTAAGGTCTAGCTAAAAGACCTTTAAAAAGCACTTGTTGGAAAGCAAACAAATTGTAGAAATAGGTTTTAGTGTGTTTGGTGTGCTTTTTCTTTTGTTTCCCTTTTGTGCTCCTTGTTATTCTTTCATCATATTTTCTTTATGGAGCATGGTTGCTTTTTTTTTGGTTTATAGTGCTTTGAGTATCTTTTATTGGATTTTCAAGTGTTACATTCAATCTTTTCTATCTTATAGAGCAAGTTTTCAAATGCACCTTCAATGGATTTTCAAGTCATTTTATCTTCTATCCGGGCACTTTCTGTTTTTGATCCCTTATATATGTGCTTATTCTGTGTTTTATGAATACTAAGAATAATGTTCAATTTAAGTGTGGGGGAGGAAATGGATGATCACACGTATGTTTGATTTGGCCTAAAGTATGTTAATTTATCATCTTTTTCAATATAATCTATAATTTGTGAAATTTTTTTTGATTTTGATGGAAATTTTTGGACATTTTTCCTTTTTTAAAATTTATTATACCCATTTTTAGATGTTATATGATTAATTAGTTATGTTAAAGATCAAATGGTTTTAAATTACTTCATGTTTTGGATGATGACATATTTTGATCATTATGAGTTCCATATTTAAAGTACGTAGTTCTAAAGCAAAATGTGCTTTCTTTTAAAATATCATATCATCTTGCTATAATTTGAAAATATATGAAAAAGAAAAAGAGAATATAAAAGAAAAAAGAAAGAAAAAAAGAAGTACTAAGTGAGTTTATTCACTCCTTGAATTTAAACCACTTGATTGAAGTTTATGAGTAGGGCTAGTAGCTAGTTGATGTGAGGTGATTTAATTAATATACTGAGGATGTTCATGACAATATGTTCATCGTTGTGTAAAAAGATTACTTGAACTCTCAATTAAGCTTCAAAATTCTCACATTTTTAATGTATAGGTTTGTTTTAATGAATAAAGGATGTTTAATGGTTTTGAAAGATGATACATCTTGGTTTAGAACTATTCATTTAGCATGTGGAATGGAAGCGTGATTAAGTTTGAATTTGATTAAACATGAAGTGATTTAAAGTTATTTGTAACTTAGTATGCTTAATTGGCTATATATCATGTTTTAGGTGCATAATGTTTGAAAACCCAAGGAAATTGGTCAATTGATTATGTTTGATAAGTTGGGCAAGTTTTCCTTACCTTATAGGTCATATTGAACTTATTGATTTAATGATTTGCTTGAGGAAAACTAAAAGACAAGTGTGGGGGAATTGTTAGGCTTGGGTTTCAATGCATTTTCATATCCATTTCAAGCTAATTTAATGTATATTTGCTTCTATCTAAAGCTAAAGTGTTTAAATATCATTTACACTCATTTACAATGTAGATGGGAGCTTAAAAGTGGAGAAATTCTCAAATTTTTAGCTGAAAAACTAGATTTTAGGACTAAAATGGTGACCCCTTGCACATGCTATTGTGCTTTGTAGCCAGTCGTTTTACTCTAGAAAACAGAGACTTAAACGACACTTTCATAGCCCATCGTTTTGCTCCTAAGCGTCATTTTGATAACTGTCAGTGATTTCTAGCTGCAACTTACTCTCCACTTACTCTAACTATTACAACTTGTCCTAAATATATAAACAGACTCCAAATATCAATTTTAGAGTGGTTAGGACGGATTTAAAGGGAGAATTCAGATTAAACATCAGATTCTCTTCTTCTTTCCTCAGTTTTTTGGTTTTTCTTTTCTTTTTCTTTTCTAACCTTTGTAGTTTGTAATTTTAGGTTGTTTTAAGGATATAAGGGAGTTCAAAGACGTTATGGGGAGTTTTCTATCAATTTGTATCATCATTTGGTGCTTCCTAAACATTTAATCACTTATTTTGTACTCCTTTGTTCATATTTATGCAAAACATGGGCTTTTTTTATTCAATCTAAAATTTCTTTTTTATTTATGATGTTTTAAGCTCAATTCTAGCTAGGGACCAGTTCTTGAATGTCTTGAGTGAGTGTTTAACATATGATTGGATAATCATATTTGTTTATGTGAGATCTTAAAGCATATCTTAACTTGATCATTTAGGATATGATCTTAGATGAATAAGTAGAGGATAAATCACTTAATTAATTGGAAAATTCCATAAATAACATGATTTTAATCAATACATGACCATTGATTGATTATTTCATGAGGGTAATAATCTTGACTATGAATTTAGGATTAGAAACTTTCTAAGCTTTAAGCCTATTTCCCATTTATTTATAAGTAGACCAAATCATAAACTAGGAATGTTAGAGAAAAGAAAATGACTTGACCATAAATTTATTTTGATTTAGTGAAGACCCTAGATTAGAAATTCCAATCCAATTCATAACTTACTTAAGTCGTTTAGGCCTAGTCCTTAGCCATTTAATCAATTGGTAATCCTTAGGCAATTTGGAGTTCAGTTATAAAGTTGCAAGCCTTTTCGGTGTTTTTAGTTAAATTAATCACCTAGTTTTAAGCCTTGAGTTTCCTTAGATAATTTTAATCTAATTGCCTTATTAGTCTTTTGAACAATTCTCTATGGGTTTGATATTTCGGAGTCTTAAATATGCTCTACTTTATTACTTGCATCCGGTACACTATCGTGAAATTAGTTTGCTATTGAATTTGATTTGCATGTTAATTGATTTATTTATTTAAGTTCATTTAGTGATATCAAACCAATGCAGCAAACCATTGAGAAAAAGGCAATCTTTTGATCAATCTTGGTTTATGACACGAGAAAATTCATACCGGCTCGCCTCCCACTACGACAATAAAATTTTTTATGAGTGCTCCATTCATCTAGACTTAGAGGCTCAATTTTGATGTTTAAAGTGTTTTGCAGAACCTGGGCTGGGAGTCGGTTATCACATTTGTAGGGCTAGTTTATTAGGATCTTGTTTGCGTGTTCTATGTGAACATTAAAGAAAAAGATAAAGTAGATACAATAGAAATCCACAGTCTTGTGAGAGGTATTCCTATTCTTTTGACTTGTGCCTTTCTTTCTGCATATTTGAATGTGCCTAATGAGGGAGACTTATATGTGAGGGCGCGAGACTCCTTACATGGAAATTTAGATGGTTTGGATCATAATTTTGCGGTTGCCAATGCTATTATTGCCTTGGATTAGTTAAAGAGAATAAACATAGTTATTCTATCACACTGTTAGGAATTAACGAGTGCATTATTGTTGCTATTTTGAGTTCCAATGTGGTCCCTAGGGCAAGTGGACTTAATGAAGTTAGGCTTAGACGGGTCAATATTTAGGTTCAGATGGTCAGAGTCCTCGTAGTTAGGATTTGGATTGTTTACACAGTTTGTCTTAGGCTTTTTACTTTGTTCATGTGTTTTCATTTCAATTTAGTAGTATAGTTTGTTTTGGATCTGATTCACACATTTTGATGTACTATGGCTCTTTGATGTACTTCGATTCTATATTTTGTTATTTTTTATGTTTGATATTTTTAATGCTTTCAATTATTGCCCATCCAATCGATTCAACGGACCATAATGCCTTTGTTAAATAGGTGTATTCCTTTCCTTACACTCCTACTTTATGCATTCCTTTCCTTTCCTTTATAAACATTGAGGACAATGTTTGCCTTAAATGTGGAGGAGGGAATTTTTCTTTTATACACATTAAGAATTGTTATACACTTCACTTTATGAATCGATTTCTTATACATTATACACTTTCGTACTGTGAGTCTAATATTATTAATTTCATCATAGTCTATAAATTATGGAAAAAATTTTAATTTTAATACTTCTTATTATTTATGCTTTCGTTTGAATTCGATTATTTTGATAATTTGAAATGTTATATAATTGATTTTGATTATTAATGACTAAATGCCTTTAACTTATATAATTTGGATAACGAATATCTGATGATTAGAATAATATTTCACATATAAAATGCAACTTCCTGAGTAATTTTATAACTTCTTTTAAGGAACTTTTATCGTTCAAAGAAAAATGAAAAAGAACTGGAATTAACCTTGAAAAAATTTTAAATTAACCTTAATTAGTTAAATAAGTAAGCAGAATCCACTCCTCTTATTTCTAATCTTACATGTATGTATATACATATATATTGAATAAATGAAAGAAAAAGATAGAAATATATATATATATATATATAAGAGAAAAAAAGAAAAAGAAGAGAGCAATGTATATATATATACATATATGTATAAAGTTAAATTATGAGTAAGGTTAATAGTCGGTTGATTTAATGTGAAATAGATGAGTAACCTGGGGATATTTACGACAAAATATTCACCATCGCGTAAAAAATATGAAATAACTTCTCAACTAAAGTGCTTACGTATTTAATTAATTATGTGATTAATTAAATTATGATTTAAATTAGTTAAAGGATGTGAAAGTGTTGAAAAGATGATGCATTAAACTCAGTGTATTTGCCTTTTATATGTGAAATCAATTTTTGTGATTTAGGTTGAAGATTAAAAAAGAATGAAATGATTTAAATGTATTTGTGATTTGATGTGATTAATTAATTTTATAACATTTCCATGAGTCATTATTTTTTTTGGATGAAGAAAGCATTTTTAATAATTGTGTTATTAATTTTGAATTGATTTTCCTATTTTTATATCCTATTCTGAAATTGATGATGAATTAATTTGCTTGAAGACAAGTAAAAGCTTAAGTGTGGGGGAATTGTTAGGGGTCAATTTGCATGTTTTTTTCATGGATAATTGTGACGTTTTGACCCCTAAATTTATTATTATATGTTTAATTTTTTATTTGAAAATTTTAATTTACAGGAATTTGATCTTAATCGATTAATGATGAAGACTGGAGTAAGAAAGAAGAAAAAGGATAGCAAAAATGGGGTTTTCCAGGACCAATACATGGGTCTCTCTCCAAGACCCCCATATTCATGCGGCTGTATAAGACCAATACGACAAGTTCAAGGCGTTGTATTGCCTCGAGTCAACTAATAGTATTGGTAGTCAGACAGTATATCCTCTTTAAATCTCAAATATTGTGGCTAGTGGCATGTTCTTGATTAATTTCCTTTGTCTATAAGTGTAAGTGAGAGACTGTAGGAGTTGTACAAAAAACAAATAACATAGAAACATAAATAAATTAAGGAAAATCAGAACTGAAAGTTGAGAGAGAAGCTCTTCCTTCTCTCTTTATTTGTTCTAAGTAGCATATAGGCTTTAAACACTTTGTTCTCAAGTTCTATGTTGTTCTTTAAGTTTCTAGATATTGGAACTTGTTATTAAAACTCATATCTGAATTTAGAAATCATCTAAGAGGGTTTCTTAATTCAGGTTATTGCTTCATTTGCTCCATTTTTCAGATTTATCAAAGTTCTCATATTTATGCTTACATCTTCAACTATTCTTTGATTTTTCTGCTAATTTGTCTTGATCTAGAGCTATGGTGAAGTTAAGATCAAGTTAAGGAGTCTGTGAACCTCCCAAAAGCTTCTCTTGGTTGTTTTGTAACTCCTAACCTTTATTTTATAGCTCATATTTTCGGATTTATCAAGACATGTTGATTAAGTTGTATGTTATGTATGTTTTGATCAAGATATGTGGCTTATTATTTTTTATTGCTAAGGATTTGTATATTTATGATTTAAGAGAGCTTAATGACATGTTATAAGGCCTGAGTTTTGTTTATTGAATGTTTAAAAGTACTGGTTTTAATTTGGAAACTTAAAATTAGTGTTAAAGATAATTTAAGCTTGAGAAATCAAATTATTTTGTTGAAAAAATCAATAAGCAGCACAAATTAATCAATGAGTTATCAAACTTTAATTTTTTGTGAGAGTTAGAGTTCTAAGTTTAAAAATCCAAAAGTCACCTTCTTGAAATTAAAGCCCATTGACTAGATTTAAAGCATAACAAAACTTTAAACTAAATTTAATGGACATAAAGCAAAGTCTTAACCATAACTCTATTTTAATTTTGTGAAGGAACTCTAATTAACCCTTAAAATAGTTTAAAGCTCAATTAAATCATCAACCACATAATCCTTAGCTAATTTTCACATTTGAAAATTTTTAGAAAAATTTTAAAGTAATTAAAATTTTTTTAATGTGTTTAAGCCAAGTTAGACTAGTTTAGCATTTTTAAAGCTTTTAATCAAATTATGTGGATTTTCGTAAATAATTGTGATCTAATTAACCATTTTCCTTGTGGGATCAACATTTGAGTCTTAAATATACTCCACTATATTACTTGTTGTGACTAGTGCACTTGTCGAAAAGTTGGTATTAAATTAATTGTTATTTTTTGCATTGAAAGATACATTAATTTGAGCTAATTTCATGTATGACTGACTGCAATCAAGGTGCAACATACAAGATCCTTTTTATGGTGCCTTCTCTAGTTCTTTTTCTAAGGTTAAAGAATAACCTTACAATCTCATCACAAATAACACCTAAAAGTGTCTTACTTGAACTCACTTTGATTTATTCAAGAGGCTCACAAAAATAATGAATGAAATGAACTCACAAAGCCTTAATACACAAAAATCACACAAAACCACTTAAGACACTTGAAATAATTAAATGAAAATTTAAAAATAATAATCTGCCTTTCACAGCTCTTAAACACACGTACTTATACTAACAAACTCGTCTATACCATTGTATAACGGATATATTAACTTTAATAATTATTAAATATGTTAATGTTGCAAAATATGACTGTTCCTTATTTCACTCTTTACTTTTGTAACTATCGGTCAACCGATAAACTACATTCGGCCGACAATTCTCACATTTGGTCGACCTATCCTTGCAATTCAATCGACCGACCTATATAGGCCAGGTACACTTCAGTCCAAACAACTCAAACTCAATACGTGATAAACCAACCTAACAAACCAAACCACTTATTAAATTTTCTTTACCTATTTTTCAATTCATGCAAATTATTTAATATTATTAATTTAGGCAACCTTAATTAATCAATTAATTTATTAAAAGGGTATTCACACATACACATATTAAATACATAAGTCCTTTTGAATATGTACATATATGTATTTTCTAAATTGTGTATGCAAATATACATGAACAAGTCTTTTAAATAACCAAAAATGAGTTAAGTAAAACTTACAATAAAAATTACATTAATAAACCTATAAAACTTGGTTCGTCTCTTTAATGATTTAGAGTCTTAACATATGATCTTCATAAACTACAATTAAACTCCAAAAATCCTTAACCGAATGTACTCCAACTTCTTCTAAATACCTATCTTTCAATACATTTAAACATAATATTAGTACTAAAATTGTTTTGTCATCATCAAAATAATATGGAACCTCACTTTGATCAACATATACAATTCCATTTTTTAATAGACTTTTAGGTAACTCTTAAAAAATTCTTCTTCAAAATTAATCAAATCAAAAAATATACTTCTAAAAGGTTCTTTCTTTATTCACTCAAAGTTTTTAAAGGCTGTTAACAACTACATAATGAAAGCATTGTAAAGAACAGTAGAACATCACTAAACTTCACAAAACAATCGAGAAGTTTCAATTCACTTTCTGTTTTATTTTTCTATACACTTTATATATTTTTCTATGCACTTGATACATAAATCACACCCTAGTGCATCTATTTATAGGTAAAAATTAGTCTACTAACCATTTATAACCAATGGGTGTCATTAAAAATCATTTAACACAAATGTTATCGTTAAAACTAGCTGTTGGCATCTATTTCATCAAAACCATTGGTCGACTATTGCTCCCAAATGGTTGACCAATTAGTAGCAAATATACCCACTAGTTGACCAGTGTCATATGTTGATTAACCACCACTAATTAACTAGTCCTATGTCAGATTAGTTTTTAACACAATTTGACACTCAAACATATTCAAATCACCCTAAAATAATTCCCAATGATTTCAAAACCTTCTTAACTCACACATTTATAAAAAAAACTTTTCTAAAAAATATTTATGTATCAAGAGGATCATTTAAACCTATTCCGTAGACAATTCTTATTGATTATATAACCTATATGCATAATCACTAAGTATGAATACAATACGCATGACTTGAGCCCTTCAAATATAGTGAAATGATTACATTAAAGATTATAACAAATAACTTATTCAAATTATATCTTGATCTTCAAATTAAGCTTTTTTTTTTCCCTTTGATCTTCATAGGCTCCATTTTATACTCTAAGGTTTTAAAATTCATTTCATAAACACCTTTTTAACATACCTATCTTTCCAAAAACATCAAACATGAAAAAAACCATTAATAACAAGATTGTTCTGTCATTATTAAAACCAAGTAGAATCTTCCTTAGTTCAATAAATACTAAATAGAGAAATAAAAAAATTTTTAGAGTCAAGGGCTTTTAAAAATATTTTGAAAATGTTAAAGTCTTTTTTGACTTTTTTCACAAATGTTGGGATCTTACTTGAACATAGGAAAATGTTAAGATCTTTTCCTAACAATGATTCAAGCTTTAAGGGAGCAAATTAGATCTTTAATCTATATTCTTTTAATGTAACAAATAAAGAGTGTAATTCCCCAACTCTCCCAACTCTCCCATCTCTTTAAAGAAGTTTGATGTTTTTTATAACTTTAGCCAATTAATTATACCCAGTCATATCACATAAACCTCCAATCAAATGGGAAAATAAGAAATTCTAACTTTTTCTTTTATAATATTTTTATTTTTTATCAAAACCTTAAGTTTATATAGCTATCAACAAATCATATTTTTTAATAAATTTTTGTGAAAATTACACAAAAATCGTAAACTTTAGTTAATTATGCAATACTAAATAGAACTTTAAAAAGTAGTAATTAAATAATCAAAATTTTAATTTATTGCAAAAATAGTTGCAGTTAACGGCTTTGCTGATGGTATTAACGTGGAAAACGCGTCAGCATGAGCTGTTGATACATGTTCAACATGTGGATGGCATGTGGAGTAGGTTTGTGATTTGATATTTAATAACCTTTTCAACTTTGGTCGAACAACATTTTGCAATCCCAATGGTTGTAAGCTTGATTCACTCTGACCACATCCTTTTTAGGTTGCCAGAAGCTTGCCCAATTGTGAACATTCCCTAGTCTTCATCTTCCTCATCTTCATCTTCCTCATCTTCTCCTTCCTTTCAATTGAAACCAGTTAATAAGTAAGTTGAGTCTGTTAAATTTTTAGAAAGCCCTCGTCTGACCTGACAGCTCTTGCAAAGCCAATGTTCGTCATGTTTCCCCTCCTTTTCTTCCTCATAAGAATCTCCCCGAGCCCATTTCTACATTTTGGTTGCAGAATGGATTTTTCAAAGCCAAGAATTTTCATTTAAAATATTTGACTCCTTTGACCAAGTCTGTCCACCTAAGAACCATCACTTTCTTACGCTACCAGATCTGCATCAACTACCTCTAATCGAGCTCTCCACCTAGTGTCGCATCCCTCTACTTGCCATCCAGATTGCTTGTCAGCTAGATCTGTCTTTACTACTGTCATCACCTTCTGCATCATTGCCAATCTGTGCAAGCTATCCAATTACCAAGCTCTCTGCTTAGTAAGTCACCTCTCCATTAATTATGACCACATACTCTACTGAGTACTGATTAGAATACTCTCTTTGGAGTTTTTGATCTTCAAACTAGTGCTTGGCTATTGACAAAGATTAAAAAAGAGGGATAAGAAACGTGGGGAGAGGAGAAAAGCAGATGAAGGAGAAGCTTAAAGTAAAAAAAAACGAACAAAATTATGATCGTGGTGAGTTGAACACGCGACCTCAAAATCTGTACAATTATTTTTTACCAACTGAATTAATCTTGCAACATTGAAGTTTTAAAACATAATTCATTTAATGCTATTTAAGGATCAAACCGTCTAAAATCCACGTGGCATCCACATGCTTTATATATGTCAATAATGCATGTTGATGTGTTTGTCACATCAATATTAATAATGGAGTTGTTAACGACAAGTTTTTTTTTCAGTAAATTAAAGGTTAACTATTTAATTGTTACTTTTTAAATTTTTATTTAATATTGCGAAATTGATCAAAGTTTAGAATTTTTTTAATTTTTTAATTTTAATGAATTGAAAATTGAAAATTAAATTAAAAATTAATGAAATTAATATTCACTAATTTTAGTTTATTTTTATGTTTAATAAACTATAGTTTTTTAAATTTTAAGTGGGTTGCAAAAATTCCTTTATTTAAATTCGAAGTTGCAACTTTTTATATATGAAAGTTTTTTTTAGAGACTTGCTCCATTAATTGATCCACTTCAATGAAAAACTAAAATTTTTTTAAAGGGTGATTAGGTGATGGTGGGAATCCTTCTAATTGCTTACAATTTTTAGAAGTTGTAAATTCAAATTGCAACTCCATGACTCACTTGAAAATACCTTATTAATGTCATTGATTGAAAACGATGTACTTTTTTAATACCAATTGAATATACACATAACTTGATCACCTAATTGAATTACACCATATGGCATGACTTCTAATCCACTTTAAAGAAGCAAATAATTTAGGCAAGTCTAAGATGTGATAGTAACTTGTCCACAAATCATTCTCGCATTATGTAACTTCAAAGTCAATTAAAAATTATGCATAAATTCTTTATATTTGTAATTTTCAATGATTAAGTTTGTAACATTTTAGTATTAATATATTAGATATTTTTTCAATAAATATTTTTAAAGTTGTCTTCAATATATAAAAATTTAACAATATTATTACGAGATCTTTTTGCAATATAAATAAATAATTATGATTACCATGTAAAAATTAGTTTTGATATTATTATTAATTTTTTTACTTAAGCTTTATTTGTGAATGAATATTTTATTTAATAGAGTTAAAATTATCAGGTTCCTTGTGACTTTAAAAACTATTAATTTGGTTTAGATAATTCTAAAACTATCAAATAATCTTTGAGGGTTCAATTTTTTTAATCCATCATTCCGTTGTTCAGTTTGACTTCTGTGTACTAACAGCTATACCACATGGCAAAAAGACGTTGTTTTTTCGCAATCGGTAAAACGACATCATTTTGATCTTGAAAAAAAGCAAAATCGTTTTGTTTATTTAAGAAAACAACGTTAATTAAGGCTTTGTTTGGTATCATTTGAGTTTTTGGTTTTGGTTTGATATATTTGTATTGATTAAGTCTTTAACAAAATGACATTGTTTTGCCTATGACTTGACTCTCTAGACACTTTCTTCTTCCTCCTTCACATTCTTTCTCTGATTGCCTCCTATTTTTTCCTTCCTCCAATTTGTGTCACGTTCTTTTGGTTGTCTTCCTTTCATTTTTTTTTATTCTCTTTGTTCGGCCTCCAGGGTACCCTAAATCCCCAAATTTCTTTCTTAAAGTTTATAAATTCAATTTACATTAATCCCAGGTACATGGTATACATGATGAAAAGGTGTCTGTCTCTGAAGCTTTAGATAATTATAGAAGCTAAACACTGAAGAAAATAAATTAAAGAAGAATTGGAAGAAGAAATTGGTTTCTCTAAATCAAGATTAAGGAGAAAAGTATTTTATTGCAATTTAAGAAAGTTTTAGCTTGGAATCAGTATGCATAAAAGGAGAGAAACTTATCTTCATCAAATGTTGCCAAAGTCAACATACACTTGAAATCATCTTTCCCAGTGAATAGAATAAGAAAACAAAAAACATAGAGAAAACAATTACATAAGAAGGTAATGACCTTGAGATTTAGCTTTGCTCATTGCATGTTCAAACTTCCTAAGCCCACCTATTTAATTAATACCATACACTTTAAAAACTATAAAAGTTGTCACAGTACAAGAGAGAACATGGAGCATATCCGTGAGAGAATCGGAAGGAGGAAGAAGAAGTTATTAGGAATTAAGTTACAAATAAATTATGTCATTTTAATAATTGACAAAATGACAAGATTGAACCAAGTTGTAAAAATTGGACTGAACATCGAACCAGTAAGAGAAAGGGTTAAAAGTTTAGATATTCAACCGGTATATAACTGTTATAAAATTGATATTGAAGTGGTATAAATTATTAATCTATTTTTTATTAATCTTTTATTAAATTTTAATATTAAAAATATATTATATTAAAATTTTTTATTTTAATATTTATTATTTTGAATAAAAATTATAAAATAAATGAATAAAGTTATATAAGAATTAAATAAAAATAAAAATAAAAAATTTAATAGATAAAAAAATAATAAAAAG
>JAOXYD010074286.1:0-12536 GCA_028565735.1 Pinacopodium congolense
CTATAAATAGAGCCTTGTATTGAGGAATTTAATTCTTAATATTCAAGAAAATTGAAAAGTGAATGTAAATCAAAATTTTAATATATATAAAACGAAAATTTCTAAAGAATTTTTATAATATTTTATAGTAAAAAGTAAATATTCAACATTCTTATTAATATAAATATTAAATAATTTTTTTGTATGTGTCATATCTTATCTAACCTCTTTATATATATATATATAGATATATATCATGAAATCCACTTCTCCTACTTATTTATTAGTGATGAGTTTATGTTATAAATAAAAAGGATTAGATAACATCAAAACATGCTTATTTATATGAGGTCAATAGGTGATCAAAAAAAATCCATGACCTAAGGTATTAAAGTTCCATTATACATAAGAAATTAATATTTTAGAAAATAAAAAATTATAATTAACTGATGGATCAATGTCAAAACAAGTTGATCGATCATCATTAATCAATCGTTGTCTTTAATCAATCGACTAATGTCAATATTTTTAATTTTTAATTTTAATTTTTAAAATTTATATTTTAACGCTAATATCTATTAATGTTATAAATACCAATATAGACAAATTTGATAAGTCCGTGACGGATTAGTATTTGGTCTGAATACAATACCAAGATCATATCTCCGTGCCTAAGTGGCCAGTAGCTCTTAATCATATCTTTTAGACAAGAAAAAGTGCATACTTGGGATGATTTGTACAAATTACAAGAATCTATTCCTTTTTGTGTTTTCAATTCGATCAAAGACACGTTTTGAATTCACTGCGAATCCAAATTTTCATAAGCAAACGTGGTCCTACCAGATGCATGCGTGCGCGATATGTACGTGGTTCGTTTCACCTGTGCAACCGCCATTGCTTGTGGTGAGAATAGGATTCATCTCTCGTTTACACTTGTTATTTTTATGGAAAGATACTGACCTCAATGGTATCAACTTCAAAGGAAGCACCATTTTAAGTATAACAAGCGATAATACAATTCCGTATCTTTCCATAAAAATAACAACTTTTTATTGTAAAATTTTCAAGATTTTCATTTATTCATTTTCAAAGCTTATGTTTGCAAATCCAAACTTACCGTCATTAGTTGGTGACACTAATTTTATGGAAATTAGTATTCAATAAGGATAAAAATATCATACGTCCAAGTCAAATTAATGAGTCCCATATTTAATATGTTGTAACAAACACAAATCCACGCCATCCAAAAATAATAATAATAGGATTCCTAACGAAAAGCCAAGCCTTTATGAAAAGAAAATATGACAATTGTGAGAATTTACTGATATTCTCTCAAGAGTTACTTGTAGTTTCAAAATGTACACTAACAATATGAAAACAAAAAATAACCAGATAAAGTTAACCTCGATTAGCACAATCTTGATAGCAAATGGCTATGACCATAAAAGCAATTGGAGGCAACATTTTTTATACGGGACATTAAAAGCTTCTAAATCCAAGCAAAATATTGTCATATAATATAAATTTGTTGTTGAAGCAACTAGGGGAAAAAAAGAGAAAAAGAGAAAAAGAAGAATACATTTTGATGTATTTAAAGACTTATTACCAAAAGAGTAAATAGCCATAATTACAAAATTAGATCGAGCCAATTGATTAATTTAGGCATATTTGGTATGATTTTTATTTTTACTTTTTATTTTTTATTTTTTAAATATAAAAATAAAAAATAGTATAAAAATTTAAAAATTTACACACTAATACAATATAAAAATAAAAAACACACAAAAATTAATAAAAACACCCAAAATTCAAAATTAAAAATTAAAACAAAAAACAATACTAACGAGAAGTTGATTTAATTTTTTATTTTTATTTTACGTATTTTTATTAAATTTTATCATTTTAATTTTACTAATATATTATTTTTTCAATTTTTATATTTTTTTAATTTTTATGTTTAAAAAACAGAAATTATAAATCAAATACATAAATAAAATCATACAAACCCTTAAAATTGATTGGATTTTTAGTTTAGTTTTGTTTAAAAGTTGTTGAGTATAAAAATTAGTTAGTTTCTAGTTAATTGGTTGGTTTAATCAGTTAGAAGCTAACCGGTTCGACTGATACATAGTTTTCTTCTCCCCCACCCTCTTTTTCTTTGGAAGCTCCCGCCCGTTCATCACTAAGTCTCATCGCCTTGCCTCATCAAGTTTTGCCAATCTTTAGTTGCTAGTCGCCAGTTGTCAAGAAATTCGTCTCATTAGGTTAAAGCACAGTCTCGTTAGATCAAGAGCTAGGTCTCGCCAAGTTAAGAGCTCGATCTCGTCAAGAGCTTTCTCTCACCATGTCAAGCCAATCACCAATTATTCTTGGTCCGCGAAAATTCTTGATGTATAGAAGATATAACGTAGAAGGTTGGGAATGAAAATCTTATTTGCATAATGGAACAGAAGGATTAGTAATCTCAAGGGTTATAGAAAATAAAATTGATGGAGTTAGTAAAAAAAAGGAACATTACTTAGGAGAATGAATTAGGGGTTGGGTGATACGGGCTTCGACAAAAAACAACATCTACAGGTACTTGCTAAATAGAGGAGGTCGATTTTACAAGATCGACAAAGAGAGACAATTAGCATTGTGCATTACTGAAGAGATTGAAGTTCGAGGAAGGATATAAACACAAGCAATCAGCAAAGAAAACTACACGACAGAGAAGATTGATGATTCATAAGGTTCAGAGGTGAAAACTCCACAGACCAAGTAGATTACTAACAGAGTAGAGGATGACGTAGATCCATGAGCGATGGCATTAAAAAGAGAGATCACAATAAAGACATACTATGTGACAGAGAAGACGGATATTACTACACCGACAATGACAAAAACTCCATAGGCAAAAAACTCCACAGACCATAAAGATGACTAATAAAATAAAGGAATAAGCAAATGATGAATGATAAGGTGAAGGCATCTCGAAGTTTCGTCTATACAGTAGTGAATATTGGTGGGTTTGAGCCTTAAATGGTGTTGAGGCAACGACAGATACAACTATGGCTAAATTTGAGAAAGTTAGTACCAAAGTAAATGATATCGATTATTTATTTATTTGTTGTTTGCATTGTGAGGCTTAAGAATATTGAATAGTAGTGTTGTTAACAGTTGGGTAGATGGAGAGGAATAGATATGTTAATTGTATGTGAGAACTAGGCTTTAATACCAATTATTAGCCCTATTTGGCACCTAAAAGGGGGATGAATTAGGTGATTAAAATTTCTTTCTAAGCTTTTCAACCTAAGTTTACAAATTAATCTAAATGTGGAAGCTTAAACCATTTTCTAATTCAATTCCTTATTCACCAAAATATACAAGCAATACAAACAATCAAATAAATTAAACAACTTATAAAATAAATGCTTGAAAGTAAAAAGGTAAGAGAAGAAGGACACAAATAATTTATACTAGTTCAGAGAGGTCCAGTCCACTTTCTCCTATGTTTGGTCCCCAACAATCCTTATTGAGATTTTTCACTGTAACAACAAAAAAGTTAGTAATACAATCATTTTTTAATGTTCAAATATAACCTTTTACTCTTCCTTTAACCTTACAAACTGTACTTCTCATACATACATCTCACAATCACCTTCACAAAATATCACTGTTTTGACTCAGTAACGTGTTTAAGGGCTCGCATAATATTTAAGAATAAATGTAAACAAATAAACTTATCACTTATATAAACACTCACATGACTTCACCATAAACTCATAAATATACTTATAAAAGCTCAAAACTCTTTAGCCTCTTTATATAAATATTTCACAATGTTTTTCAAATAAAAAACATCATAAACAATACATTTATACACAAAAAAAAAGCTCCAAGCCATTGGTTAACATTCACATAATGCTATAAAACATTTAATGATTTAACCAGCATAAAAACTGACCTTATAGCCTATCTTTCACCACACTCGATTAACTAATGCATAAATTGGTCAACCAATGACCAGTCTACCGATCTATGCATCGATCAACCAGTCCTAAACAAAAACTAGTCCTCATTGGCCTAACTTGGCCCAAACCAATCTAAACTCAACCTAAATCAATTCTTATCCCAATTAATCATATTTTAACACAATCCAATAAATACCAAATACAATATAACTTAATTTTACATAATTACACAAATTAACTTAATCATATTTATCATATTTACCAAATTTCCTTAACACTAACTCTTATATTTTAATCTTATCACATACAACCACATACTTGGTCAATTTTCTAATTCATGTAACCTAAAATTCACACATTATTTAACCATCTTAGATAATTCCATACAACACACCAAACTTATCACATAAGTTATACCAATTTAGCCAAATTACTAATTTATTCATTCATCTTTTAATCAAAACATACAAATTATACTAATTTATTCATTCAATCATACCTTACCTAATTCATTTATCACACGTACTCATGTAATACCATAAAGGCATTCATCCTTACATTAAGAGGATTTTCACACATAACAATCATATATCACACCTTTTGATTATGCATCATATATACAAATTCTAAACATGAATGCAATATGCACGATATGAGACCTTTTAACGCGTGTTAAGACTAAAGAGAAGAATTATAATAAATACTCTCATAGATAACGTATTAAATTTTATTCTTGAACTTGACCTGCTTCCATCTTCATCTTTAAGTTAAACTTCAATTCTTCTCTTCTATCTTGGTCTTCATACACTTCAACATACTTCATCAATATTAATGAGGAAGTAATTGCCTTACTCATAAGAAATTTCATAAGGTTCTCAAAGAAGAAGAAATCCTTAAAGAAGAGGGAGTCCAACGAAGGTAAGTGTCAATTTAAACATAAATTATCTAATATCATTTTTTTTAATTGTAGGGATTCTAGTCACATGAAATCCCAATGTCCTCTCCTAAAAAATAATGATAAACATGAAAAAATGATATAAAGAAGTAAGGGAAAGCAAGAAAAATGAGAGCTCTAAAAGCCGATATATGAGATAATATAAATGAGTCAAAATGCAAGGAAAAAATTGCTCATATGTATTTTATGGCGAATGAAGAGGTACCTTCTTATTATAACTCTTATGGTAGTTATGATAATGATCTTAAATTGATTGAGTGGTTAAAATTTATGACCTTGAAAAAGAAAAAACTATCTTCTAAGGATAAGGAAAAACTGAAACTTGAATAAAATTATATATTTTTAAGAATGTAGATAATGATAATGTGCAAAAATTGATAGAAGAGAATGCAACAATAGAAAAGGAAATAGATGCCCTTAAGGATTTCTTAGTTAAAATTCACTAAAATGAAAGAGGAGTTAGAAAATACGTTAGAGCTAAAAAAGCATCCAATAGTAGCTAAGGTTAAGGATATACTCATAGGAGTACATCATTAAACTATAAAAACTACTTTTGCTAAGGAAAAGAAGCTAGATAATAAACACATACTTAAACCACATAAACTTATTACATCCTCTTATAGGTCTTCTCTTAGAGGCAAATTTATACACACATGTATAGTTCCAAAACTAGATCTAAAAGGTTAGCTCATCAAGGTGGAGATATTTCTTATACTAGGACACAATATTACTTTCACTAACCAAGGTTTTAAAAAAATCACCTTATGAGAATTTATAATGATATAAGACCTAGAAATGCATATGAATACACATATAGGACTCATCATTATTATTATATGCTTCAATATTTTTGTGGTAATTTTAGACAAGTTGAGAAATTTTGTTATGTTAAACAAAGATAGTGGAACAAATCATTAAGAGGTTAGATTAAAAGAAAAATAATTAACCCTAAGCATCCAAATTAGTTTGGGTACCTAAAATAAAATGATTTCTTTTTTTCGTAGGTCATGAGAAAAGAAACAAGTGGTATGTTAATAGTGAATGCTTAATACATATGAGGAAAGATATAGCATAACTAATATCTTTTGTTTTATGTCTTAAACATTCACTATTAACATACCACTTGATAAGTATGGCATAGGATACTTAGAAACACAAGCATAAAATTCATTTTCAATCTCAACATCAAGCAATTAGTGATGGACTTCTAATTATCAAATTTGGGAGAAACAAAATTTATAAACCTTTCCAAATTAGAAAGGAAGTTAAAAGTTCTTTCAAAAGTAAGAAATCGGTAATTTCTACTAACCCTTAGAATTAATTCACATGGATTTATTTATTCTTATTAGGTTGCTAGCTTAGGAGGTAAAATCTATACATTTTTCATAATAGATAACTATAGTAGGTTTATATAGGTTCTATTTTTAGCTATTAAAGATTAATGTTTTAGGTTATTTATGAAGTTTGCTGCAAAAAGAATTCAAAATGAAAAGGGATTTACAATTACATTTATTAGGAGTTATTAGGAGAATTTGAAAATGACAAGTTTAAATCTTTTTGTAATTAAAGTGGTATCCATCATAATTTTTCTATACTTAGAACACCTCAATAAAATAGTATTGTTGAAAGGAAAAATATGGCATTACAAGAAATAGTAAGGACTATGATTAATGAGTATAATTTACTTAAATATTTTTTGTGGAAGTCTTTACTTGTATGTCATATATCTATTAGATCTACATAAGGCCAATATAGATAAAAAACACCTTATGAATATAGATAAAACACCTTGTGAATTTTGACATGGGACCAAGTCAAAGATTATTTATTTCAAAGTGCTTAGATGTAAATGTTATATTTTGAATACTAGGGATAAATTGAGAAAATTTGACTAAAAAACGAATATAGGAATTTGTTAAGCTATTAATTAACTAGTAAGGCTTATAAAGTGTATAATAAAAGAAGCCTAATGATTGAAGAGTCCATGAATGTTGTTTTTTTTTTATGAAAATAACCCTCTTGAGATTAAGAGAAGCCATTAAGATGATGATATAAGTTTGCCTAAGGATTCAAAAAAATTAGTCTTTGTAAAGGACAAGGATAATCACCAAAAATCAAATTTATGATTATTAAACTAAGAGAGGAAGCCAAGAAGGATAAGAAGCTTATTAAGTAATAGAAATTCAAGAAGGATCTTCTAGAGTATCAAATTTTAGGTTATGTCCATTAAGGGTTAACTCCTAGATCTTTCCTTAAAAATATTTCATATCTTACATTTATTTCTCAAATTGAACCTAAGAATGTGGAAGAGGCTCTTAATGATGAGAATTGGATTTTTTTTCTATGAATAAGGAATTGAATCAATTTGAAAGAAATAAGGTATGGAATTTAGTACCTAGACCTAAAGATCATCAAATCATAGTTATAAAGTAGGTATTTAATAATAAACTAGATAAGGAAGGTAACATCATAAAAAACAAAGATAAATTAGAGGCTAAAGAATATAATCAAAAGGAAGGAATAGACTATGCAGAAACCATTGCATCATAGCTAGGTTAGAATCTATTAAACTATTACTTGCATTTACTTCATACATGGGTTTTAAATTATTTCAAATGGATGTTATAAGTATATTTTTATATCATTACATTCAAGAAGAATTTTATGTCAAACAACTCTTTGGTTTTGAAAATTATGTGCACCCAATCATAGCTATACACTTACTAAAATATTATATGATTTGAAACAAACACCTAGAGCATAATATGGGAGATTAAGTGCTTTTCTTTTAAACAATTATTTTATTAAAGAAAAAGTTAATACAATATTGTTCATTAAAAAGGAAAGGAATGATATTTTGATAGTTCAAATTTATATGGATGACATTATTGTTTGTGTTATTAATGAGTGTTTGTGCAAAGAATTTTTAAAGTATATGAGTAAGGAGTTAGAGATAATTATGATAGGTGAACCTAATTTCTTCCTAAGATTATAAATCAAACAAATGGAGGAAGGCATTTTCATTAATCAAGTTAAGGATACCAAGGGATACTTAAATTCTTTGGAATGGATCAAGCCATGCCATTAGGGATGCCTATGAGCACCTCAATCGAATTAAATATAGATGAAAAAGGTAAATTAGTGGATATCAAACTCTATTGAGGTATGATAGGTTGTTTACATATTATTGCTAGTATATTAGACATTAATTTTACTATGTTCATGTGTAAGGTTCCAATCATATTTTAAAAAGCCTCATTTATTAGCTATTAAGTGCATTTTTATATATTTGAGTGTATTTTACAAGTATTTAATTAGATAAAAAGGTACAATTAACACATGAAAATTTTTAGGAATTGCATTAATTTTATAGTTTAAGAAGAAGCAAATTTGATTACTTTGTCAATGGAAGAAGATGAATATGATGAAACTAGTGGTTATTGTGCTCGAATTCTTTGACTCAGAAAACAACTTAGAGATTATGACATGAAACTCACAAAGATCCTCATTAGATATGATAACAATAGTATTATTAGTTTAACAAAGAATCCTATCCAACACTTTAGAACAAAGCACATAGAGATTTATTATCCCTTTATTAGAGATCATGAGTAAAATGATGGTATTAGGTTTTTTGTTTATTGATACAACCTACCAATTGATTGATATCTTCATTAAACTAATGAATAAGGAAATATTTTGTATGAATAAGAGAAGATTCAGAATGATAGATGAAAATTCAATATTATAACGTATACATTTATTGTTTGTACATTTATGGATAATTCTTTGATGATTTCAAAAAGGGGGAGAAATTATGTGATATTAGTTGCTCTTATGTGGAGGAGTAATATTTATATGAAGCATGAATTTGTAAAGGGGGAGTAATGTCTATATGATGCATAAATTTAGGGGAAGTTTAAAATCTAAGGGGAGTTTTATTTTATCTTATTGCGTTTTAATTTTTTAATTTTTTATGTTTTATCATCAACAAAAAAGGAGAAATTGTTAAACTAAAGAGAGATTTCAACTTATGTTTTCATAATAATAAAACTTCATTATCACTATTGATTTTTTTTTTGTTTTTAATGTATTAAAAAGCTAGGAATATGAAAGGGGTATAAGGACACAAATTGGAGTTAAAAAATTATAGTGACAATTTAAAAGTGTGTTTGAGATCAAGAATATGAAGAGTTAATAAGTTATTCATGTAACATTTAATGTAAATATTATTTTCCTTATCGCAATGTCTTAAAGGGGTTATTTATTACATAATCATTGACATTTTTATCTACTATATACAATGGTTCATAGTTAATAGGAAAGTTTAGAATTTTTTTAAAGAAAATCCTTTATACATTAAAATATTTTTGAGAAACTTTTTTAATATAAGAAACGTTTTCAAGTTTTAAAAATTGATTTTCATAAGAAGTGGTTAACTAGTGTTTATTTTTTCTTAGGTAAACTGCTCGACCAGTGGTAAGGAATGGTCAACCAAAGTTTTGAAATTGATTAGATAAAATATTTTCAAAAAAAATAATAGTGCATTAAGTGATGGGTAAAAATGGTGATATTATGGTCTATTAGTCCACCAGTGTATAGAAGTGGTTAATCAGTTTAGGTGAAAATGTTATATTTTTATAAGATATTATTAGATTGGTCGATCAGTGTACTAAACTGGTTGATCAAAGCACTCAAATAGTTGATTAATGGTCTCGATAACTGTCTAATGGTTTGTCTCTAATATACAGATTTTGCAAATTAATGATTTCCCATAGTTATAAACAACTAGTTTGTATTTCTAGATCTATAAATAGGTGTTATAGAGTGTTTTTAAAGCACGAGAAGTGATCCAAGCAAATGAAAGTCAAGTTGCATAAACAAAAGAGTGTTTAGTTGTGTATTTCATTTTATTTATCAATTTTGTAGAGATGTGAGCCCCTTAAACACATTGATTGAATAAGTGAGATATTTTTTTGTGTGCATATTTTTTAGAGGGCTTGTAATTGAGTTGTAAAGTTCCTCTTTACAAAAGAAAATTGTTGTATAAGAGTTGCTTCTTACTTGTTGAAAGGAAGATTTTAGTGACAATTTTAAGAGGTTCTTGAAAAATGGATGTAAGTGAGGTTTGTTCACTGAACCACTATAAAATTAGTTTTTTGTTTCTTTCCATACTATCTTTACTATTTACAAGATTATTTTTATATTTTACTTATATTGGTATATTAATTAAAATAAAATGTTATATTTTTTTCAATATACTATAATTAGTTTATAGTGCAATTTTGAATTAACAAAAATATTATAAAATTTTAATATAACCTAATTTGCCCCTAATTTTAGATGGCTTATAGAGCCAACATAGTTTGTAAGTAAATAGTAATTTTTTATGTACTTGGAGATGTGTTTATGTGATATATATATATATATATATATGGCAATTACTTGAATATTATGATATATTGTTATGATTTAAGAAATTTTTGTGAGTGATGATGTAATGTATCTATGTTAAGTATGGTTATGTGAATATCCAATGTATCATTATGAATTATGAGAAGTGTGAGATTTTGAAATTCAAAGTACATGGTAATAAGGATAAGTATGGTGATGTATGATAACTAAATGATGAGATATATATTTAGAATGAGTTATGGTAAAATTTGTAAAGAAAGAGTTAGAGAGTTAGTGATTTACATAGGAAGAGATATATTTAATGGTTAAGATTGTATCAATGATTTGATTATGAGATATAAGATTGTAATTTATTAATAGGCACCTATTTGTGAGACAAGCATTGAGGTACTCTGAATAGTAAGAAATATCATGTACTATTATTAATAGATACTAAGATGGTGCCAGAATACCTATGGTGAGGTATTTTGTGTTATTATTTATGATAATAAACTTTATGTTGAGATTAAGATGTGATGATGAGATTGTCAACAAATCATTAAGTATAACTCTTCTAAATAAGTAGGATTCTAAAATATGAAGATTAAATGTGAAATATGATAAGAAATGCTTATAATTGTACACGTTATATTGTAATTAACTGAGTAGTTAATATTATCACTATGATATCTAAAATTATATATGCTACAATGTAATTGACTGATCGGATAGTATTGTTGATACAATGCTGCTAATTGTACTTAGTATGGTGTAATGGAATGATTCATTAGTGTTGTTGATATTATGTTTTATTATAAGACCTACATTTCTAAATATACTTTACCTATTTGTCATGTGTGCAGCGTAGCGAATAAATGCTGATTATTCTTATTATATTAGCATCTTATTTTTTATTATTTATATTTTCTAAATTTTAGTGGTTGACTCATGTTTCAAATTTATTATTGTTAAATATATTATAAAATAATGTTGAATTTTATTTTATATTTTTAGAGTAACTTATTTAAAAAGACAATATTATGATTTGATTTATTATAGTTAGTTGAGATTGAAATTTATAAAATATTTTAATAAATTAAAATTTATTAAATAAAGAATAATGTCATTGTGGAGCATGAGGTTACATGAGGCCTTATCCATTCTTCTTGTATTGACTACTGAGATCCATACGAGAAATGTATCAAAGACAAGAAAATAAAGGAGAATATTTGCGATTTTCTCGAGAGGTTATCATTAGCCTCCGAATAATCAATAATTTCTTGCATCATTAACTTCTTAAGCTCTTTTAAAGCTACTTAATTTAATCTTTAAGTTCCTGATTAGAGTCAACAAAATAAAGGGGTAGATTCACGATTTTCTCTAGAGGTCACCATTAGCTTCCGAATAATCAATAATTTCTTACTTCATCAATTCCTTAAGCTCCCCTAAAGCCACTCAATTTAATCTTCAAGGATCTGACTAGGAAGTTAGAGTTAACTCCCCTCTAATACAAAGGGGGTGGGATACTTTTACAAAAGCACCATCTTTATATTAGAAGATGACACTTGAGGAGTTAGGAAGAGCCTGTCTCTCTAGGTTTTCCTAATCTTTAAGGGCTTGACTAGGAGGTCAAACTCACATGAATCTCCAGTTTGCCCCCTCTAATACAAAGGGGGTGTTTTTATAAAATCATAGTAGTATTTTTACAAAGACACCCCCTCTGTATTAGAGGAGATCAGATGAGGGGTCAGAAAGAGCCTGATTCCCTAAATATTCTCAATTTTTAAGGACTTGACTAAATTGGCCCCCTCTAATACATAGAGGTTTTTTTATAAAATCATAGGGCTTGACTCCTCAATTAGCTCCCCTCTGTATTAAAAGGGGTCATCTGAGGGGCCAGGAAGAGCTTGGCTCTCTAAATTACATTAATGGCCTCTTTTCAACATTGAATGCTATAACGGGTTAGGACTTAGGACTACAATTTTATAAAAAAATCTCTCTGTATTGGTGGATGGCCACCAAAGGAGTTAGAAAGAGACTGGCTCTCTAGATTACGTTCATAACCTCTTTTCAGAATTGACTGCTATAATGGGTTAAGACTTGAGAATCTTTCGTTTTTTCCATGTTTTTAAATGGATAATCTAATTTTTATTTTCTAAATATCATTATGTAAAGTAAGTGCTTATTTCGAATCTTCATTATAAATTGTACTTGTTTTTTCGTCTTTTATTCTTTTCCAACTTAAAAATTGTTAT
>JAOXYD010074335.1:0-12534 GCA_028565735.1 Pinacopodium congolense
GCCTTAGCTATTTAATCCATTTAGGCAATCCTTAAGCACATTTTTAATCTTCTTGCTTAATATAAAATACTCTACTTGATTACTTATTGATTTGTAAACTTGTCAAATAGTTAATCTTGAATTTTCCTTAAGAAAGTGTGTTCTTAAATTACTTAATTTGATAATTAATTGTGATAATTTACACCAAACCAGTTAACAAAAACACTGGGTTGAGTCACAAATTTAGGTTAGGCTTTCAAGTCTCAATAATATTATTTAATTTTTATAAAGCATAATGAGTTTCACCACAATGATATCTCTCATTAATTTGAAAAAAAAATTACTACAATTTAATTGGAATTTAAGTTAATGAGTGATAAGCTGTAACTAGTGAAACATAGGCATGGTATTATTATACTGTTTCTCCTTCAAGTTCTTAATGAGGATAAGGATTAGTATGGAAAAAAAGCCTAAAGTTAAAGGTTACAAGAAAGATGTTAAAAGAAAAGTTCCCATGGATTCTTTTTTGAAAAATTAAGTATCATCATTAATAAGAAATAGGTACGAGGAGGAAACTAAACTCTCTATACAAGTGTGAAATACATCAGTTGCTTGAGACCCACTTGCATTCAGTTGTGCTCCCCACATTCCCATAGTTTTAGCCATTTCTTATATATATATATATATATATATAAGCAAGATGTATATATAAGCACGATATAAGGCTCGAGATTCTAAATTTTAACTTATCATCCCATATAGATTTGCTTCGCTAAATTGGAGGCATAGTATTGACCCTAATTTCTATTTTATATTCATGTTGGTATCTTGGAAATATAAGTCAATGATGTTAATAGCCTTAATCATCAATATTTAGTGTTAAATAACCCATTTTAAAGGATGAATACTTTATGTATTAGAGGAGTATTAAAATCTAAGACATTAAATTATTAATCTACTCTTATATGTAAATTCTCATTAGCTTCCATTAGTAGTTAATGTGAAAATTTGACAACTTAATATCCTTTCTCACCTTTAGAAATAAACATTTGTTCATGAAATTTACTCCATATGTATGTACAAAGTGAAATTATTTCCTTGTCTACGAAAATTCAAATTTTAGTAAGTGTCAAAAATTCTTCTTCACCACAATTTCCATGCTTACTCTCTCTGTAAGCACTTTTGGCTTTCAAAAGAAAAAAGGAATCAATGCTTAATATTGAAATAGTAGGCTCTACCTAACCTAAAGATGTCTCTTGAGTGCACATTATAATAAATGATCATCTCATATTTCTTGTTACAAAAAAGGAAGTAAGGTAGTAACCATTTGCTATGTTTCATTGTATGGACTATTCACACTGTTTTATTTATGTTTTTTTAGTTTAATTACTTGAAAGTGTAAATATAGAGCAATTTGCTGCAGTCTATTAGATCCTTTAAATGATTTACATGTGAATTGACATGTCGAGGTTACGAGTAGGCAAAAAAAAAATGATATGTCAAAGAGATCTCGAGAGTAAGTGAGATTTTGCATGCATTGGTATGTATTAATGAGAATTTTCAATGAGGATGTCATATTTGAATATGGGACCATGGATGATTTCCACAACTAAGTAGTGTTAAGTTCGAAATTGCATAAAAGCACTTGAATTTAGTAATGAGGTCTATATAAATCTATGTGGTTTTACAATGACTTGGATTGTTGTTTAACTTAGCCATGAAGCGATGTATTTGTATCATGAATGCATTTAAATGAATCATGGCTAATGGACTTGACCATAGGCATTTATTAGTTGGACTTATATGCGAATAGGTTTAAGACTTGGTTAAACATTATACTTTGTTGGGATAATTGGTGATTTAGCAAGATGAAGATCATATGGATTAGGGTTGTTATTTTCATTTAAAGATAAAGGATATAAGATAAACATTAAAGATGTTGAGATATGAGTGAGTTATCTTTATATTCATATGTTTTTATCTACTTAGTTGGTTGGATGATAAAATCTTGTGAAGATTTCACCTATTCAGATGAGATGTCATCTATTAATAGGATTACAATTCTTACTTATTTTTTACTTACTTTCCAAGAAAGTAGTGTCAATAAATAGCTCATTTGAAAAAAGTCTTAGAACATAAGAGTTGAGAGACACATTCAATCATCTATTAGAAAGAGTGGAGAATTTTTGGTAAAAAGTTCTTTATAACAGTCTCGAATAGGGAGTTCTTTTATAAATTGCTTCTAGGATAAGGTAACTTGAGTCCTTTTTATTATATATTTTATGAAGTAGTTCAATGAAAGTGAATTTATCTGTATCTTTCTTTTTGCTTCCTTTTTTTATTAATTTTATAAACTTTTTGTGTGTGAGAGTGAGTGAAACATCTAACATGAGCATGTGTAAGGCATTCAAGACTATAAGGAATTATGTTTTGATAATCACAAAGGACGACAGAGTTAAGCTTTAACTAACCTAAGTTTAATTGTTGGACGAAGACTTCGACAATATCATTCAATTTCAGTGTCCCTAATGAAGTCTCTAAAACAATTGATATTAAAGACAAGGGAACAATCAATATCCAATCCTTGTTGGAAAGTAATGGCCAATGCAAGCAATCTAATATATATGGCTGCTAGATTAGAGGCAATCATTTAACTTCTAGCCCTAACAAAAGAGGACATCACTCCTATTATAAAACGATTTGAACCCTTGATGATGGAGCTTTAAGAAATAGAGAGAACCCAAGAAACAATTGGAATATTTAGATAAGTTATAATCCCTTAATGATAGAGTTTGTTTTAGCCAGGCTAAAACCTAGATTTCGGTCTAAAACTACTTTGTTAAAGGTTTGAGAGCCATAAGTTTTTTATGGCAGTTAGGTGCATAGTTTATAGTGTTTTCCATTGATTTCTAATGTACATTTTCTCTTAAATTGGTGTTTAAGTGTTTTATTTACGTCTAGATATGTTGGATTTGTAGTTTGAAAATTAAAAAGGAGAAAATTCTTCTAAAAATTCTAAAAATAGGAGCTAAACGACAGTTTAACTAAACAACCGTTTAAGGATGAACATGGGAGCTAAATAATGCGGGTAAAACAATGTTGTTTATCTGTTCTTCAAGCGCTATTTAAGTACCTATCGAAATATTTCCAACTAAATCTATTCCACTTACTTCCAACTTACAGTAGACATATATATAAAACCTGAGAACTCATTTTCGCACAATTAGAATATAGTTTAGGCAGAAAAATTAGATCTAGGTAAAGGTTTTTTTTTCTTCTTTCTCGAGATTAGGTTTTTATTTTCTAGCTTTGTATTTGGTATTTTCATATTGTTTTTAATGATTCTAGGAGTTTATAAATGTAATTGAAGGCTGTATAATAGTTTGGAGCATCATTTAGTTCAATTTAAACTCCTTTAACCTCTTATTTCATACTCTTTCTTTACATATATTTAAGAATAAGTGGTTTAACTTTGATTATTGTCTTTTTTTGTATATATGCCTGCTTAATCTGAATTTGAGCTAAAGACATGTTACTAAATGGATTGATTGAGTTTCTATTGTATGTTGAAAGATAATCTTTGCTTATTTTGAATGCTTAAATCTTGTTTTAAATTGTACATTTAAGATATAGTTGATAAATGATTAAGGATCTGATTATTGTCTACTTTAATCATTGGAAATATCAGTAAACAACATAATTTTAATCAATAAATGACCAAACTTTGATTAATTATAAGGGTGCTAGTCTTACAATATGGATTTTAAGATTAAACTTCTTGAACTTTAAGCCTACTTTCTATATCTATAAGTGGACCAAATAATAGAATATGAATGTTAGAGATAAGGTATTAACTTAACCATATGTTTATTTTGATTTAGTAAAGGTCCTAGATTAGACATTCTAACCTTTTCATAACATAATTAAATCATTTAAAGCCTAATCCTTAGCTAATTAATTAGTTTAGTAATCTTTACAATAATTTGGCAGCCTTTGCATTGTTGGAAACTTTTAGGTTAATTTAGTAATTCTAACCCCTTTTAATTTGGCAATCTTAAGCTTTTTAGATATTTGTAATTTGAGTGACTTAGTACTTGCAATAATTTTCTCATGGGTTTGACATTCTAATGTCTTAAAAATAGTTCACTTTATTACTTGTTGACCAGTAAACTTGTCACAACAATTGGTCTTAATTTGAATTTTATTTATGCAATTAAAGCTTGATTTATTTAAGCATATTTAGTTTTAGATCGACCAACTATAAGTTTTTGATATCGTTGTTAGGGATATATCTTGTGATATTAGGAATATCTTGGTATTAGTTACTCTTAAGTAGTAAAGATTGTTCATATTGTTTATATTGTGTTTTTGTTTGTTCTTTCTTGTTTGTTTGTTTGTTTGTTAGTTTGCATTTTATTATCATTGACTTGATGCCGAGCATATGTGTATCTTTCATACGTATTTACTAAGGATCAAGTTTAATTTAGAAATGAAACATTATGAGCACTTAGTTATCTAACATCTTATAGAACCAACCATATTGGAATTGATTATATGAAATAGGAGTGAATGTCAGTCTAGCATTGTTAAGCCTAGATAGACACTGATGATTGTGAAATTTCACATAAGATATTTTCCATGATTAGGTATTCACAATTTAGTGGCTCATCTTTAAAAAATCCAAACGGTCATTTAAGAAATTTAGTAGATATTTGCGATCTCTATAAAAGCCATGGTATTTCAAATAATGCACTTAAACTTAGGCTTTTTCCTTTTTCTCTTAAAGATAAAGCTCGCACTTGGTTAAACACTTTCTAACTTGGTTCAATTACTACTTCAGATGATCTTATTAATCATTTCCTAGCAAACTTCTTTCTCCCAGCCAAGATAGCTAATTGAAAATTTTGATTTCATCATTTGAGTAATATGAAAGCGAGAGTTTATACAAGTTTTAGGAGCGATTTAGAGAGTTACTTGCTGAGTTTCCTATGCATAATTTTAATATTTATGAGTAATTGTATATATTTTACCTAGGATTCATACCATTCATATGCAGTATGATAGGTACTGTTGCTAGAGATTCCTTGATGAGAAAAACCCCAAGTGAAGCATATGGTTTGATTGAGGATATGAAATCCAATAACTTCCAATATAATTTTGAGCCTTATTATAAGAAACCATTTAGAGTAAATGCAATCAATGATACCTCAACTTCAAATGATAGACTTTAGTAAGTAATTAGAAGATTTACAAGTTTAAATTGGTAGAAAAGTATCCAAAGGTCCTGTAGCATGTAACAATTGTGATAGCATTTTTCATTCTTCCATAGATTATCAAGTAGGTCATTCTTATACCCCTAATCCCATTAAAAACCCTTATCCCTCTAATAAGCAAAGAATCGACTCTTACATTCATTCTTGGGAAAACCATTCAAATTTTCCATTCAACCATCATCAAAACTATCAATACCCATATTATAATCCCCAACCAAACCTACCTCCTAATTCACCTCCACAAGAAAAGTCCAATTTTGAGAATATAGTGATAAAATATATTCAAAAAAATAAGTTTAGGATGAAAACTCATGAAAATTATATTAAAATTTTAGAGACTTAAGTAGGTCAAAATTTTCAGATCTTAGAAGAGCAGTTACGCAAGCCTTTACCTATTATGCCTGAACTTACCGCTAAAGAGCATGTTATGGCCATTACTATACAAAATAGTAGAGAAATGGAGGTTGTAGGTGTAGCAGAGAATGAAAAGGTAGTGATGAAAAGTAAAAAAAAAAGAAGAAAAGGAAGTTGAGAATAAAGAAGGTCCACCTAAGTTATTTACTGATCCAAATGTTCGACCTTACAAACATAGGATTCCATACCTATAGATGTTACATGCTCGATTTAGGAGATGTTCATAGTTATTTCAAAAATTACGTTTAACTTTTTCTAATTCATCTCAATTAGAAGAGCATTTAGCTAAAAATCAATCCATTGTAAAAGTGTTGGAAGTTTCTTATCCTAATTGGAAGGATTTTTAAATTCAGTCAATCAAGCCTATTATTCTAATTGAACATGAAAATGTTGCACTAGAGCAAGATATGTTAGGATCTTTTGATATGGACAGTGATGAGGATGAACTTAAAATTAATTCTAAGCAATTTGATGTGACTTTTTTTAATGTAAGGAAAATGCTTAAGTTGTTGGAAGTGAAGGGGTTGAAAGGTATGATGAAGTGTTAGAAAAAGATGTGAGTGTTTTTGCATTCATGTTTAATGATCAAATGGAATGATGATAATATGGATTTCATTTATGTTAAGGATAATTCTAAAGTAAAATATAATGTTGTTAAGACCTATTGAATTTGAAAGACATGATGAAGTTGTTAAGAAAGATGAAGTTGCAGAGATTGTAGAATCCAAATAAGGTTTTAGACATGGTAATTTAAGACTTTTTACCATGGTCTTTTAAAGTCATGAGTGGTATTCCAAGAAGGGTAAGTTTCAAAATTTTAAAATTCAATTGAATACTTTAGGAATCCTTCAGAAGTTGGCTATTCTTATTCTAAGAATGATGAAGTAAAGGAGTTAGATTATAGACCTAGGAAGAGGTTAAAAATTCTCTAGCCTTAAAGTTTAGCTAAAAGACCTTAAAAAACGTATTTTAGGAAGCAAATCCACTATAAAAATTAGGATTTAACATGCTTTTGGTGTGCTTTCTTCAATTTATTGGGCTTTTCTTTTTTTTCATTTTTGTACTCCTTGCCATTCTTTGATCATGTTTACTTTAATAGATCATGGCTGCTATTCTTCTTATTTTTTCTGCTTTGATGTCCTTTCTATAAATTTTCAGGTGTTGCAATAATGACTAAAGTTCAAAATTCACTTTAATGGATCTTAAAGTGATATTGTCATTATCCTTAGGGCGCTTTCTATTCCCTTTTCTCCCATTATTATTCTTTATTATTGTTTTATGAACATTAAGGATAATGTTCAGTTTAAGTGTGGGGAAAGGATAGATTATTTCATTCTTATGTTTATTTGTTTGCAAGTTTATCATTTTATCATCTTTTTCAAGATAATTTATAATTTGTGAATTTTTTTATTATGATGCATATCATTGAAAATTTTCCTTTTCCTTTTGATTTTGATTATTTTTATGATTTATAAACTTTGATTGCTTCATGTTTTTTATAATGGATATCTGATGAGAATTATAATTTTCTATGTATAAAATGTATATTTTCAAAGTTATTTGAAACTTCTTTTAACCATTTTCATATCTTGTTAAAGTTAAAATTCAAAAGATGAAAACAAAAGAAAAAAAGAAAAGAAATATGTGCTTCAGAAAAGTAAAAAGTGAGCAAGTTTCATTCACTCCACTAGATTAGAATAAATTAGTCAAAGGTAAAGAGTGGTACTAGTAGCCAGTTGATACGATGTCAATAATTGAGTAATTGAGGATGTTCACAATAAAATAATCATTTTTACATAAAAAAAGATTGAGTGATTTCTCAACCAAGCCTTATAAGCTTACATTTGTGTTTATGTTTGAGCTTAATGAGTAAAAGATGTGAATTTGCCTAAAAGATGATTCATCTTGCCTTATGAATGTTCATTTTATTTATGGGAATGATTTATGTGATTTATGTTGAAGTTTGAAAGAATATGAAGTCATTTTAAGTTGTTTGTTAATTTACATGCTTGATTAATCAGATAACATCTTAATGATTTATTTGATGATTGAATGATTAAGGAAAAATTTAAATGATGGTGTTTAATCAATTGGTCATTTTTCCTATGATTATATATTGCTTTGAAATTGATGATATATTGATTTGATTGAGGACAAGTAAATGTTTAAGTGTGGAAAAGTTGTTAGGTGCATAATTCATAATGTTTTCCATTGATTTTTTATGCACATTTTCCTCAAAATTGGTGTTTAAGTGTTTGATTTACTTGTGAATACATTAGATTTGCAGTTTGAACATTGAAGAGTGAGAAAAGTGGAAAATTCTTTTGAAAATTCTAAAAATAGGATCTAAATGGCAGTTTAGCTGAATCACCATTCAAGGATGAACAACCACTGTTGAAGTTAGTTTTGGGAGCTAAATGATAGGGGTATAATAGCGCAATTTAACTCCTCTTCAAGTGTCATTTAAGTACCTATCGAGACATTTGCACTTGGAGGTTTCTCCCTATTGGCTGTAACTTGCTTTACTTACTTTCAACTTGTAATAAAAACATATATGAAGAACTTATTTTTGCACAATTAGAACATAGTTTAAGTAATAAAAATCAGATCTAGCTTAGGATTTTCTTCTTCTTTATCTAAGTTAGTTTTCTTTTCTATTTTCTTTTATAACTTTGTACTTGATATTTTCATATTGATTTTTAAGAATTCTAGGAATTTTTAAATGTGATTGAAGGTTGTATAATAGTTTGGAGCATCATTTGGTTTAATCTAAACCCCTTTAATCTCTTATTTCATACTCTTTCTTTACATATATTCAAGAACATATGGTTTAACTTTGATTCTTGTTGTTCTTTAATATATATGCATACTTAATATAAATTTGAGCTAAGGACAGGTTATTAAATAGATTGATTGAGTTTCTATTACATGTTGGATGATAATCTTTGTTTATTGAATACTTAAAGCTTGTCTTAAATTGGCTACTTAAGATAAAGTTGATAGATGATTAAGGATTTGATTGTTGTCTACTTTAATTAATGGAAAAAAATCAATAATCAACATGATTTTAATCAATGAATTACCAAACTTTGATTAATTATAAGGGTGTTAGTCTTATAATATGGATTTTAGGATTTGACTTGTTAAACTTTAAGCTTACTTTCTATATCCATAAATGGACCAAACCATAAAATAAGAATGTTAGAGATAAGGCATTGATTTAACTATAACTTTGTCTTAATTTACTAAAGACCCTAGATTAGGCTTTCAAACCTTTTCATAAATCAGTTAAACCATTTAAAGCCTAATCCATAGTTAATTAATTAATTTAGTAATCTTTAAGATAAATTTGAATCCTTTCCATTGTTGAAAGTTTTTAGGTTAATCTAGTAATTCTAACCTTTTTTAATTTCGCAATCTTGAACTTTCTAGATATTTGTAATTTGAGTGACCTAGTATTTACAATATTTTTCCCATGGGTTCAATATTTCAGAGTCTTAAAAATGCTTTATTTTATTACTTATTGACTAGTATACTTGTTGCAACAACTGGACTTAATTTGAATTTGATTTACATGATTAAAGATTGATTTATTTAAGCTTATTTAGAGTTAGACTGACCAACAAAAATGGCAAGCAGAGTTCCAGTAATCTCAAAGCAGTCCTCATGACACAATTCAAGAGACTCAATGCTGGGCTAGAAAGTAAAAACTTTATTCATAAAATTTTGAATTAGTTGAGAAATTATCAAAAGTAAAATCCATAATATTATATATATATAATCTTACATTAATTTTTCAGTTAATGCACTTTAACCTATTAATATGTCCATGAACAATCTTCTAGGTAAGGTTAGTAATGATTATTATTATTATTATTATTATTATTGCAATGAATGAGGATGATTTCAATTTATTCCCACTTAAATTTTGGATAACCCGATTAGTAATTCATAAGCAGGACTTAACTTTTTTCCCTATAAACTATTTATCAAAATCTCTCTTTCTCTTCAAAGCCTTAAAAGTTGAGAAACTGGTCTCAAGGTGCTCCCCATATCTTGTCTTCCTAAATATTTTAATTAACAGAAATAGAGATATTGATTTAAATAAGAGAACTTTTAATTATTTAGTTATTTGACTAAAATTGTATCGATCAAATTAGTTTTATGAAATTACTATTTCTTTTTCATACTCAATCAAGTTTTAAGATTTTAAATTTTCATAACTTCTTAATAATTTGTGGGTTAATAGATTGCTTAAATTTGTTATTTCCATTTATATCGAAACTTAATAACTGATAAAAGGGGTAAATCACACAAAAAATTCAAAACTTTATTCAATTTTGTAATAGTAGCCAAAAAAAAGTTACAATTTAATTTACTATAAAATTAGCCCGCCATTAGTCTCTCCATTAATTGTACTGATGTGCTAATGTGGCATACAAGTCAACAAAAATTTGTGTCGTATGACCTTTACGCGTATTGTGTGCATGAATTATTTATTTATTTATAAGTAATTTATTTAACTTATTAGGTAAAGATCAGTTTATTAAAATTGCTTAAGTTTTAGAGTTCTGTTTCCAAATCTAGGCAATTCAAAATCTAAATTGTGTCCACCTTTCTTTATTAAGATTTGCATACCAATAAGTCTTATAGTTTGTGAAATGGCATTTAGGTTGGTTAGAATTGCATTGAAGTATGAGAGGGAATCAGAGAAGAAAGCAAAGAAGTTAGTGGAAGAGCCTTTATCGAGGGCGTGAATATGAGAGTGAAATGAGGGTATGTGATGAGACGTGAATATTAGAGTGAAGAATTGAAGGTTTTGAAAGCTATGTAGCCCATTTCAATGGGGGCTGGTATTTTACCAGGGAATGGAACTGGGTTTGAATGTGATCTCATGTATACGAAAGCCAAGTTTAAGAGAGTTGTAGGGTCCAAAGACTCGAAGGCTTTTTACATGATGAATCCTGATGAGTTTGGAGGTCTTGAGCCTAGTGTTTATTTGCTTAAAGTTCAGTGTTTTAGGCATGTGGAGATCTTGTATCAACATTTTTTGTTGGTTATGTTCCAAGGTTTTTGTTCGTAGGTCCTGGAGTCTCTTTTTCCTTAGCTTTCGCTGTTATTTGCTTCACCTTGGACAAAAGCAGGGTGAAGCACAAAATATCGATCATGCTTTCAGTGGTAAATGGTTTATAAGGCATGTGTATACATAGTTTTAGAGCTCTCTTTTTCTTGTCTTTCCCCTTCTTTACCAAAGGTGGATCTACACTAAACAATCCAACTCTTTGTCTTCAGAGGTCCACAAGCACTTTTATTTGATTGTCTATTCCCATCACTTCCCTTGAAAGCATTCACCCCTAATTTTAATATATCCAAACTATAACAGGTTTGGAAATAATACATTTGAAAAAAAAAGTCTAAATTCAATCAATTTTAATAAATTGATTTTTATTCAATAAGTTTAATAAATTGCTCAAAAAAATTAATCAAAACTTTAAATCAATATTTCATATGTATAGCACTTATAAAAGTCAGGTATCATAAATCTCTCTGTTGAATTATATGTCACATCAATACCATTAATAAAGAAATTAATTATAAGTTAATTTTATAATAAATTGAAAATTAATGCATTTAATCATCCCTTTTTTTAGTTCTAATTAGTATTATAAAATTGGCCAAAGTTTTATTTTTTTAATTTAGCCAAAAAAAACCATTTAAACCATTATAATTATTCTGGAATTCTAAAAGTAAGTAAAACAATATTGCATCATAGTTTTTTTTAAATAAAACCAAGAAGTTTAATTAAGTAGCCAAATCAATATTTTTTTTGCTTTATTCCTCCTGGAAGACGAGAGAAAAAAAAAGCATTAACATTCTAAAAATCTAGAGCAAGTAATGTAAAGCCCATACAAATCAAATAGAAAAAAAAACCCACCCAGCCCAAAACCCGTCCCAAACCCTAACTCATAACTCTATACTTAAATAAATAAATAAAACTATTCAGCTTCTCCCCCCTAGCAGCTCCCCCTCCCCCTTTTCCTTCAAACTTTTTTTTAGTTTTTCTCAAGTTTTTATCACAAACTCTTCCAATCTTGTTGTGCTATTGATAGGTAAGTAAATTTCTTTTAGATTTTCACGTAAAAGGGGCAAGGAGTAGGAGAAGAGGAGAAGAAGGAGAGGAGAGGAGAGAGAGAGAGAGAGAGAGAGACGCGTTAGAGAGAGAAAGAGAGAGAATTCGGTAGAGAGGGGAGAGAAAAAGAAGAAAAAAGGGGAAAAATCTGGAAAAAAAAATGGTAGTTTAATAAATTAGAAAATTTTTGGAGTTTTTATTTTATTTAGTTTAATTATTTTATTAATATTTAAGTGTTGGCGATAAATCGGAGGAAGCACAAGATTAATTAATATTCGGGGCTTTCGATTTTTCAGGTAAGGGAATTAATTAGAATGTACCATATTTTGTGTTTTTATGTGGAAATTTAAATTTTTAGGATTTTTTATAAATTAGAAAAAATAAAGTATCTTGTTATATGAGTTTTGCGTAAATAGTGATAAATGCCAAATATGTGAAAGACGATATTTTAATATGTTTTAATTTATGAAAATTTTGTAAAAAAAATTATTATTAATTGTGAGAATTTGTGGAAATAAAATGTATTCTTGTATGCGCTTTATGAATTTATGTGATTTTGAGAGTTATGTGATTTGAAAATATTGCGTCATGAAAAATCTGTGTGATTTGTGATTTATTTAAATTTTTTGTGAGTTATGGATTAGAAAATGAATATTATGCAAATTTTGGTTGTATGAAAAATAGGTATATGATGCGTGTGAATTTTATGATGAGTTATTAAATGATGAAACTATGCGA
>JAOXYD010074354.1:0-12534 GCA_028565735.1 Pinacopodium congolense
AAATCGAGATTCAAGCTAAAATAGTCTTAACAGAGACATTTTTTATAGATGAATGAGTTCTAACTTTAATATGATGAAATAGCATCTCAAAATTGTAAAATATGGATAAAATAAACTCTTAAACACTCAAGTAAGATATTAAACACAAATTTACACACCCAAACACAAAAATTGACGGCAAACAATTGATTAAAAATAAGTTCAGTGAAAATGTGGGCAGCTTGAGGCTTTTGTGAGATTCAGAAGGTTTGATCTATTTTTGGAGAGTCTAGAGAATCAAAATTCATTTCTAAGGAGTATATATAGTGTCTAGATGCTCAAGGAAGGCTTAGGAGGGTTTTTAAGATGTTAAAATGAAGACAAAAAGGTTAAGACTTGAAAGTAGAAACTAGCCGTTGGAGTCTGACTCATTAACAACACCCTCTAGGTTGATCAACGGCGCCATTGTTCATAGAATAGGCCACCGTTGATGTTCCTGGAGAAGGGGTGATCAACGGCACTCAAGCAGGGTGCCATTGATGATGATCAGCCCGCCGTTGACTGTTTAGAAAACACAAAATATGCTGCATAATTGACTTTAAACATTTCCAAAAAAGTTTCTAATGATAATTAAGACTTTAAACACCTTTAAGATCATATATTGAGGCTATATGAATGATCAAATACCTTCAAACAATTCAAACACAAGATTTAGCCTATGAATTGAAATAATATACACTTTTAACATTTCAAATGTAATGCATGATTAAACTTAAGCCCTTAGGTCAATTGAACATAAAGTAAAACTTAAAAATATATTTAAAACAATCTATCTAAGGTCTTGAAACTTCTAATTCATTTGAATTTCCATTATCTTCAAATTTGACCTTTAAACTCCAAGCTTTCCATAATGGATTCTTCTTCAAACATACCTATCTTTAAGATTAACATCATAAACTCAAACCATTAGTAATCAAACATGTTTTATTATCATCAAAACCAAGATTGAAACCTTTCTTGATTCAACACATCAAAATGTTTCTAAACCTTCACCATCTAGCTTCCATCATGAAAAGAATCATCATGCATTTTTGTATGCATCGAAACCATCATATAGAAATAATGTACATCATCAAAATGATGCATACAGGCCTCATACTGCATATGCATCTCATGCATATATGAATGTTTCTAAAAATATTTACCATGCTCATCATATGCCTTTAAATGTCTCTCATATATATTCTAGATAAGATTGTAATCAAAGAAAAATGTTTACACCTAGACATGTATATAGGAATAATTTAAGATCTCATTATCATGATACATTTAGAAGTTTCAATGGATCTAGACTAAGTTATGGTCATAGGAATGCATATACACCCTCAACGTGTCATTTTTGTGGTCTTTTTGGACATGATCAACAATTCTATTACGATCGTTTAAATGTGAATATTTTGTCAAATGGACAAGAAATATATAAAGCTAACCATTAAGGACCTAAGACGATATGGGTACCAAAAATCCATGAAATATTTGTTTTTTAGGTATTAAAGGGTATCTCTAAGATCTTAAAAGAAAAATAAATCACCAACATTATTGAACCAAGGATGTAAAGACTACAAGAGGTTTGTGATAAATTATAAAAAGGGAGGTACGCCTTGAACCTACATTGATAAATTACATGTGTATAACTTTTACTTATTCGAGAAATTAAACTCTTGAAAATGTGTTTGATTAATTGTCTGTATCTCTACATACTGCTGACTATCGGTTGACTGATAGGATGAGTTCGGCTGACCAAATGTGTTTTTGCAAGTATATCAATCGACCGATATGAGTTATTCAGTCGACCGAACTATCTAACTTATTTTGGTTTGAGCTTTTTGTGTTATTTTTTCAACAACATGTATGTTTGGTCAACCGAACGATGAATATCGGTCAACCTACCTACTTTCAGTCAACCGATAGGCGCAGGTCGGTCAATCGATAGGTTGTAAAGTTGTACTCTCATTTTTCTGGTTATCATTTTTGTTCTAATTCCCATATTTCAAACTAGTGCTTTCACCTGTGTTGTTTTCTCTGTCTAATTTGTGAGTGTTTTTCAGAAAAAATAATTTTTTATACTGTATGATATTTGTATTTAGATGTTAAAAAAATTAAAATTACTCTAAATATACTGATGCTTTTCAAAACTTATTTGCATTAGAAATCATGAATAAATATATTTTTTATCTCTTGCTTTCATCATGTATGTGTTAATTGGTTAAATAACTTTTGAATGACATTCTTATATGATTAGGTTTTCCATGTTTAGGCAAATTGAAACTTATAACTTAATAAATGCTTTAATTTAATGATTAAATGCTTAATGGATCATCTAATTTAATTTTAGACTTGTAAGCATGTTTTGAAGCTTTTGAGAACATTTTCGATAATTTTGTTAACTGGAAGTTTTATCCCTCTCATATAGTTTTAAAATTTTGCAATGGTATATTGTTTAGATAGATTGTTTCAATGAGGGGAAGCTTGAAAATTTTGAGGATTTTATGTTACAAAATTATCTACTAAAAAAGCTTGATGTTTTACATCCATACATAAGAGTAAGAAAAGAATTTTTGAAAGGACATTAGTTTATTCAAAATTGTTTGAAAAGTTGAAATGTTTCGATAGAAAAAGTTTCAAGAAGCATAATTTTTTAAAATTTTGACTTCACTCATTTTATGATAAGATCCCTTTCAATCTTTAGAAAAATCTTATGACATTTTGAAGTATTATTTATATATTGAGGGGGAGCATGGAACTTCATTGGATAATTGAATATATTCTCGATAATTTCTTCCATAAGTTTTTTAAAGTCAAGAAAGAATGCATTTGTAGTTAAATGAAGATATGATCATTCTCATGTATCTTATATGTTACATTGAAAATCTTATTGCATGAATTTAAGGGGAGTCATTGATACAGCTTATGATTATATGGGACTCTTAAGATATTTTCTAACAATTGGTGTCAAGTATGAAGTAATGTTAATTGGTATCTTGAACTTGTTTGCATTGATTTTTGGAAATATCATTTTTAAAAGAGAAAAGTGTTGTGTTTTTTAATACTTGTTGATAATGCGTTGCATTCCTCGTTTATCTTGGATGATTCGGTGATATTTGTATGACTTTTGTAAGTCATAGAATAATTTTTTAGATAAAGGTTATATAAATTGAAGTTGTATGAATTGATTAAGTATGTAGATAAAGTGAATGAAATTGTTTATATTATGGTGTTAAGGAAATTTGGTAAACTAAATGAACTGATTGTGTTAAGTTTGTATAATTGTGTAAAATTTGTTAAGATTTTATTAGTATTGTTTTGATGGTGTTGAAATATGTTGAATTGGGCTAATAACTTAATGGACTTGGTTTTAAATGGCTTGATTAATGTTTGTATAAAGTTTGAAAGCTAGATTGTTGAACAAGCTCAGCTGAGTCATAAAATCTGTACAACTGACTTGGGAAAGGAAGTGAATATACTTCTAGAGCTCCAAATGCTATGAAATTTTGCAGGCTGTTAGCAAAATGTGTCAAGAAGCTACCCACCAAATTTCATGTCGTTAGATGCAGAATGAAGAAGATATGACGAAAACATCGAGTGGTGCTACAAGTTGTCAACATAGGCATCAATCGACCGAATGAGCTGTACAGGGACATCGGTCAACTGAATGAAGACATCAGTGGACCGAATGAAGCAAAGGTTAACCAAATCAAGTGTTAGGTCAACCAAACGAGACAATCGGTCAACTGAATGATCATCGGTCAACCGAATAAGGTCATTCGGTCAACGGAACATGACAAATACGCAACAGTAAGTTAGAAATGACTATATTTGCAGTGGATCAATTATTTAATGAATATGAATGTTGGGCAACAACTAATTGAGCTTATGAAGAGTATAAATAGGTGTGTTGAGTGTTGTTTAAGCAACCAAGAAGTGTAGAAAGTGTTTATACATCATTGTTGAGTATTCTTGAGGGTGTATGAGCCATTGGTGAAGTAGTGGTTGTACTTTTGTGAAGGTTATTCTTAAGCCATAAAAGGAGTGTTGTAGGTTCTTCTTAATACTTAGAAAAGAAGAGTGATAGGTTATTCCTAAGCCTTAGAAAATGAAGAGTGAGAGGTTATTCTTGAGCCTGTAAAAAGGATTGTACAGTGTACTCTTGTTGATTGCAATAAGAACAAAATCTCAACAGTGGTGTTGGGGGCTGGATGTAGGCAAGTGGATTGTGTCGAACTAGAATAAATTGTTTGTGTCTCTTCTTCCCTATCTCTTTTATTTTTATGCATTTAATTTAATTGTTTAACTTATTATTGTTATTTAATTTGTATAATTAAATTATTTCTTAGATTCCATATTTAATTGAAATTGATAAAATACTTAAGTTGATAATATTGAAAAGAATTTTTACGAACCTGATTCACCCCCCTTTTAGGTGCCATATAGGGCCAACAATTGGTTTTCCTATCCAGAAATTTTTACGAGTAAGAATAATGGTATGCACCCATTAATCCTATAAAACCCCATGGTCATTAAATAAAAACCAGATGTGTTTTCCTGATAAGACATTATTCCGGGTAGGTAAATGCTTGATACCTAAACCACCATCTTTCTTAAGTTTACAAATATCTCTCCATTCAACTTTATCATAATGATTAGAATTTATAGCACCCATCCACAAAAAATTCCTAAGCTTAGCTTCAATATCCTTTAGAATAAAAGAAGAAACAAGTGAATAGACCAATACGCTTGGAAAGTATAGAAAACAGAGTTTATCAATTGAAGCCTACCATCATAAGAGAGGGTTCAGTTTGTCCAATTTTTGACTCTATTATTTATTTTATCTAGGAGTGAAAAACAATCTCTTTTGGATAGTCTTCCAGTCAAAAGAGGTAAACCCAGGTATCAAATAGGAAGATCACCTTTGTGAAACCCGATGGAGTGAGATAAGGGATGAATTTTTTTTTTCTAGATTTGGAGATAGGAAGAACTAACTCTTTAGGAGGTTCATATCTAGACTAGATAAAGTGGAAAAATATTAAAGGCATTTAAACAACACTTTCACAGAATCAGTATCTGCATGACAAAATAATAAGAGATCATCCGTAAATAAGAGACGAGATAATTTAAACTTGGAGCACCTCTAGTGAAAAGTAAAGTTTGTAGTCCTCACGATAGTGTAAGTAAGACTTCTCGAAAAAACCTTCATATGCAGAATGAAAATATAAGGGATAGGGGATCCCTTTACTGCAAACTAGAATTTCACCTAAAAAACTTGAAAGGGTGGTCATTGATCATAATGGAGTAGGAAAGGGAGTAAATGAATTCCTCAATCCAACGAATATAAGGAGAGCGAAAACCCAAAGCTTGAAGAACATAAATTAAGAAATCCAAATGAAATGAGTTATAGACTTTTTTAAGGTTAATTTTGAAAGCACAAATTTTATGACCATCATCCAAATGATAGTTTCCAAAAATTTCTTAAGCTAGTAGAATATTATCCCTAATACGATGGTTTTTAATAAAAGCCGATTGGTTAAGGCTGGTGATGTAAGGAAGAATGTTCCTAAGCCTATTTGTGAGGATTTTTTAAATGGACTTATAAATCATATTGTAGTAGGAAATGGGCTGAAAATTAGTAAAATAGGAAGGTTCTTCATCCTTCGGATTAAGAGATATAAAAGTTAAATTAATCTCCTTAAGAAGTTTACCTTAATCCAAAAAAATTCTAATGGCCACAATTATATCATTCTCGATAATATGCCAAGTTTTCCTAAAGAAAAAACCATTAAAACTGTTAGGACCCAAAGCCTTGTGGAGTTTGAAGGAATTAAAGACTTCCTTGATCTCAAGTTCAGTGATAGGGGACATTAAAGTATGCATAAACCCCTTCAAAATATGATTGGGTAATAGAGAACGAAGATAATTCCTTGAACAAGATTTTTTCGATTCCCAATGGTCCCTTAGAAAAAGTCTAAATTTTGGTTTTAAATATCTTCAAAGTTAAAAAGACGTTGAGTCAAGAAGTGAGTAGATATTATTCCTATTTTAATGAGAAATGATAGAGTTATGAAAGAATTTCATATTCCTGTCAGCCTCTTTCAGGCACTTGATACAAGATGACTGTTTATAGAAGCTTTCCTGGTCTTCAAGAGATTTAAGAAGGGTTTCAATGGCTTCCTTTTCTTGATGGAGTAGGTTAGGTTCATTTGGACAGTGATTGAGCTTATCTTAAATATGGTTTAGGTTTGATTGGTTTGTAGCTAGTTTCATATTGAGGTCATCTATTTTTTTAGTGTTAAGACTTTTAAGCACATTTTTAACCATCTTCAACCTAATGACTACAATAAATATGGGGATTCCCATAACAGGAGTAGCCCAATCCTCTTTAACAATAGGAAGGAAATCAGGATGAGAGGCTAGGAAATTTTAAAACCGGAAAGGAGAAGCTCTTTTGCTAGTAGGAATTAGAAGATTTACCATAATAGGAGAATGGTAAAAAATGTTAAGATTACCAATTAAGCAAAGAGAACTAAGCAATCTCATAATCTAGTTTGAATTAATAAGTGCTCTATCTAATTTTCCGGTGATACAAGGTTTAAAAGGTTTTTTTTTCAACCAGGTAAAACTGAGACCGCTAAAATTCAATTTGAAGAGAGTACAGTCCTCAACATAGTTCTTGAAATTTTTCATGCTGAGGAGAGAATAAAAGCTTACAAGAACTCCTTCATGAGAATGAAGAATTGCATTAAAATCCCTAGCTATAATCTAGGGGTGACTAGTCATATTCTGAACAAGACTGTTGAGCCTAAACCAGAGGTTTTTCCTATTATTAGAATTATTTAACCCATAAGTACAAGTAACATAGAATGGTGAAGCGCTATGAATGGCTAAAACATCAAGATGGATAAGCTAATCATTGATTTATTGAGGAGAGTAAGAATAAAGATTTGGATTCCTAGCTATTACTATCCTTGCATTTAAGCCTTAGGATATGTTGCTATAGCAAGACCAATTTGGGAAAAGGGAATGACAAATTCTATCTAACCGAGACTGGGAATTAACTCTAGTTTTAATTAAACAAAAAAATGCACAGAAAATGACTTGAGAAAGCTCTTAATGCCTAACTACTTTTTATCATTATTTAGACCCCTAAAATTCCAAAAACTAAAGACATAAAGATAAAATAAGGAGAAAGACACAAAGAAAACATGTAAGTTCTGGCCTTTCTTCATGACCTCCTATTTTACTTAACTGTGAAGGCACCACCCTCTATAACCATTTGATTATACATGCAAGGACCTTTATAGATGTATTAGTCACCAAATCAGGTTCAATCAATTCAATAGAGTTACCAAGCACTTTACCAGCAAGGCCAATGGGATTTGCAGGGAGCTCCTTTTGAGTCTCCGATTCCCTTTGAGTTTGATTTTTCTCCACTTGAGTCCTAGCATTGTTCTCCTCTTGAAAGTCAATCTCCTTCCCTGCTTCCTTTTGTGATTAAATCTTCTTAACAAGTTCAGCAATCTGAATAATTTTTTGGTATTCTTGCATCTTCGGATCCCATAACTCTTGTTGAGTACTAGTTTCAAAAACCCTTCCTGTTGGTCTCCATTCCATTTTCTATGTTTGGTGGTCGAGCTTCAACTCATATTCCACCTTTACCTCATAAAAAAATAAATCACCAATCTTATTATAGGTTTCTAGCTTGAAACTACTTGGCTAAGAATGGTTCAATTCCAACACATAATCTTATATAGCTAGCCCTCGATAATTTTACGGCTTGTGTATCCATCATCAAAGGTTTTCTAGCTGAACTTGCAATGTGGCTAAATCCCTCATTATTCTAACATTCTCCTAGAATATTATGGAAGTAGATCCATACTAGTGCAGAATGGATTTCATCATGTATACCTGCATTTAAGCTCCATTTCTTCATAAACAATGGTTTTCCTTATATATGCCATGGACTCTTTTCCAGGACTGACTTCATACCATCTTGTAATTCAAACTTAAAAAGAAATGGATTGGAGCCAGTGATTAGGGTTTTGGTCAAACCATAAGGTAACCAAGCTCGAGAGAGAGTACCTTGAACTACTAGGAAAGTCGAGCGTTTTTCAATAAAGAAACCTATTGAATCGAGTTGCTCTTTGCTTACCAAGGTCGAAAGGTAGTATAACCACGATCTGGCTATCCTTAACCTCTGGAGGGAAATAATTGAGATATTGAATTTCTTTTATTTTTCAAATTTTTTCATTAATTTTGATTTTGAATTAAACAAGATATGAAAATGTTAAAAGAAGTCATAAAAAGCTTTAGGGATATGCATGTTATACATGGAAACTCATAATGCATCAAATATCCATAATCCAAAACATGAAACCATCAAAGTTAATTGTTAATAATCATGATTAACTAATAATATAACATCTCAAAACATCAAAATGATCAAATTCAAAAGGAAAAATGTCAATGGAAGGCATCAAAATCGAAATTTTTTTTCACAAAGTATAAATTATCTTGAAAAAGATGATAAAATGATCAACTTTAGGACAAATAAATATAAGTGTGAAATAACCTTTCCCTCCCTCACACTTAAATTAGACATTGCCCTCAATGTTCATAAAATAACAAATTAAGCACAAATATGAGGGAAAAGGGGAAAGAAAACACCAAGATAAAAATGATAAAATCACTTGAAGGTCCATTTAAGGTGCATGTTGAATCTTGCTCCACAAGATAGCAAAGATTGAATATAACACCTATAAATCCAACAAATGATAATCAAAGCACCAAAAACCAAATAAAGTAGCTATGCTCCATAAAGAAAATATGATCAATGAATAATAAGGAGAATAAAAAGGAAACAAAAGAAAAACACACCAAATAAAAGAAAACACACCAAACACACTTAAACCTACTACTACAGTCGGTTGCCTCCCAATAAGTGCTTTTCAAAAGTCTTTTAGCTGAACCTTAAAGTTAGGGAATTTTCAATCTAAATTTTAGCTCTCCATCTAATTGATTAGCTTTATGTTTTGGAGATGGGGAAGCTAAATTCCCATAGGTTCTTATAGTTTTAATTATGTGTTCAAAAGCATCACGAATCCTACTATTAATTAATTAATTGCAAAACCAAACTCAGTTTTACGCTCAAAACTGCAAATACATGGGTCATAACCTGTAATAAAAAGTAGATATTGATCCCATAGAGATTGTATCTAGACACCCCATCAATTTGGCTTATACTTTGTTTAAGAAACCTATTTAAAAAATTTTAAATAGATAAGTGAAACGAAAAGAAACTAAAGATAAAATAAAACAATGCAACCAAAGTCAAAAGCACAAACTAACGCTCAGAGAAAATCAAAATTAAAAACTAGGACTTGTCGTTATCCCTATTTATTCCCGTCTGGGTTGTTGATTCAATTTATGTTTAGCCCAAGATTTCATAATATTTTAGCTACCCTCTCTTAAGGTGCAACTCATGTCACCAATTAAATAATCTAGGATTAACTTTGGGATCCCTCGACATACAAAGCCTTTCATAAACATTCAACTAGATATGAAGCTATCCTATAGGCAATACATCAATATGCCAAAATCTCTTTCTAACACATTAATACCTTGTTATCTATAGGTCTATTAAATGCTAACTCTCGTTGCACATCTAACACGAATTACCCAACTCACTCTCTCGATTTGTTATAAGGTTTAAGTTCAATAGACATCATAAACATTTAATACATTAAATCAACAACCAAAGGTTCACAAATAGTTCCAACAACAAATCCTAAAAATACTTGAGCCAATCATAATAAGCATAAGTTCAATAACATCTATATTCTCCAAAATCCAATACATATTGAGAAAACACAAATAAACCAAATATAAAGATGATGGTCATCCCTTTTGTGTCCTAAAATCTAGAAATGGATGCTTGAATGGAGCTTTTAATGGCTTGAATTCGACGATTGTCACCATTGGATCTTGAAACTTGGCATGGAATAAAAGGCTGGATAAAGGTTTTCGACTCTTGGCTATGTCCCCTGGCTCTCTTTATGACTTCATCCTTTTATACGATGTCTAAAGTTACTTAGGTTTTAAGATAATGAAGTTGCGTCATTTCCTTTACATTTTATGAGTGAATTTTAATAAAACGCTGCTGTCCAACTCATAAAACGTGAGAGAATAAAGCTGAAGCCTTATACTCGGTCGACTGATCTTCATCATTCGGTCGACTAACCTTCCTTATTTCTTTATTCGATCGATCGACCTTCACCATACCGATCCTTGCCATGCAGTCAACCAACCTCTTCTTATTTGACCGTCGTATATGGAGCTAAGCACCGAACTCATCGTATTGGAGATGAAAGCCCTTCGTATTACTTCTAGAGAGCAACTCTCTTACTCCAATCTTACTCCAAATCAACCCAAACTTCTTCCAAATTGATCTTAAATCAATTACAAAGACGGTCATTCTCCAAACTTACATCAAAATGATCAAGACTTACCCTAAATCAATAACAAATATGAAAGAAACACAAAGATGATCATACTAAACTAAAACACACAATATAATTCCTAAAATACAACAAGTTTAACCTAAAATGCAAAGGAATACATGCTAAATACTTAGAAAAAACACACTAATGCACAATTATCACTGAGTTAAATGTTAGTCTACCTTATGACCCTTCTTTTGTTCATGAATTTATAATTGCTACTTTAATTGAAATGAAGGATTTAAGCTTAGGAAAATGGATGCACTTGTTCAAGAAAGTGAGGTTACGAACCATATTCTTCTAGCAGTGCAATTAGAGTCCCAAATGGAACATTTGGAATGATTAATTCAAAAATATTCTTAAAGTCAGTTCCATTCATCACCTATAGTAGAGCCAAGTAGGTTAGCACTTATGACTATGCATAATGTTTATCAAGAGTCTTCCATTCCTTTTGATCATAATGATAATTAAAATTCTGAGTGTATAAATGATTAAGAAGCTATTAAAAATAATGAAATTATAGGTGCCCCTATGAATGAGTCTATGGGTGATGTAGTTAGTGTTATAAACTTTCATGTTCTTAATTAGATAACCATGAATTAAATGCCTTTAATTGTTAACAAGATGATATGCATGCTTTTGATTACTTGAATATAGATGAAAAAGAAATTGAAAATCAATCAACAATGTCACATGAATTAGTTAATGATATGATTTTGCTAAATGATGAAGCTTATGAATTGATGAATGATGAAATGTCCATGGAAAGCATTGATTTTATACATTTGCTTACTTTTAATCCTAGGCTAAAAGTAGTCATTCTTGCATATTTACCATGGTATTTTGCTCAAGGTAAGAGTTATGCATTATTTTTCACTAAAGGTAGGATTTATGATGCATTTTATCAACAACTTAAGGGTGTGAGGACCTATAGGAAGCATAAGGATAATAAATTAGATGGTAAGCTAAACTTTAGATTAAAGATTCCCTAACTTTAAGGTCCAGCAAAAAGACCTTAAAGAAGTGCGTGGTGGGAGGCAACCCAACTATAGTAGTATTTAAGTGTGCTTTGGTGTGTTTTCTTTTATTTGGTGTGCTTTTCTTTTGTTTGCTTTTGTTTTTATGCTCCTTGTTATGTTTTGATCTTATTCCTTTATGGAACATAGTTGCTTTTGTGTGGATTTTGGTGTTTTGATTGTCTTTTGTTAGATTTGCATGTGTGCTATTCAATGCTATTATCTTTTGGAGCGAGTTTCAAAAAGGCACCTTTCAATGGATCTTCCAGCGATATTATCTATTTATTCCAGGTGCTTTTTATTCCTTTATCCCTCATTATTGTACTTTTTATTGTTTTTATGAACATTGAGGATAATGTTCAATTTAAGTGTAGGGGAAGGAATAGTTGTTTCACACTTACGCTTGATTTGTTCTAAAGTATATCATTCTAGCATCTTTTTTCAAAGTAATCTATAATTTGTGGAAATTTTTTTTCTATTTTGATGCCTTTCATTGACATTTTCCCTCTTGAATTTAATCATTTTAATGTTTTAAGATGTTATATTATCAATTAAGCATGTTTAACAATGAACTTTTATGGTTTCATGTTTTAAATTATAGATATTTGATAAGCATTATGAGTTTCCATGTATAAAATGCATAGCCCTAAAGTTTTTTGTGACTTCTTTTAACATTTTCATTATCTTTTTTTAATTCAAAAGGAAAAAAAAGAAGAAAGAATAAGAAGAATGAGAAAATGTGCTTAAGTTGTAAAAGTGTAAGCAATGTTTATTCATTCCACTAGCTTCGAACCGATGGGTTGAAGTTAAAGAGTGGCGCTAGTAGCCAATTGATGTGAGGTGACTTAATTGAGTAATTAGGATGTTCATGACAAAATGTTCATGTTCGCGTAAAAAGATTGAATGACCTCTCAATCAACCCTTAAAAGCTTACATATGTGCTTAGGTTTGCACTTAATGGTTAAAAAGGTGTGAATTTGCTTAAAAGT
>JAOXYD010074365.1:0-12534 GCA_028565735.1 Pinacopodium congolense
ATCTTCAATAATCCCTCTTGGATAAGTCACTGATCTATCAGCCAATTGTAATGAGATGGTAGTAGGTTTTGGCTCCTCTAATCCTAACATCTCAAAAATTGATAAGGGCATCAAATTAATGCTTACTCCTAAATCTATCAAAGCCTTATCAGTTTGCAAGGTACAAATTGTACACAGAATGGTAAAGCTACTAGGATCCTAGAGCTTTAGAGGTAACTTCTTCAGTATAATAGCTGAACACTCTTTATTAAGCTTGATTGTCTCACACTCCTCTAATCTTCTCTTCTTAGACAGGATTTCCTTTAAAAACTTTTCATATGAAGGCATTTGGGAACTCGGTTCAGCAAATGGAATATTAATATGTAGCTTCTTAAATATCTCCAAAAATTTCATAAATTGCTTAGAGTTCTTCAATCTTCGAGGGTATGGAACCCCTAGGCTTGTATGGTTGTACATTTGGATCAGCAAATATCATATGTAACTTTTCTAAGTTTTCACCCTCATCATCCTTATCTTTGTTCTTCTCTTCTTTTAGTATTCTCTCTCTTCAATCATGTCTTTCTTTTTCTCTATCTTTTTCACTTTCTACCATTACATGCTTTCCTTTCTCTTCTCCTTTCTTCCTATCCCTCTTAACCTCCTTTCCACTTCTTAACGTAATCTCCATGGCATGTTCTCTGGGATTAGCTTTGATTATGTTAGGAAGCTTATCGGGTAGCCTTTCTTATAAAAGTGAAGCAATTCATCTAACTTTTGTCTCTAAGTTCTCGATTGACACTTTGTGATTTTGAATGCGTGAGTCATTGAATTGGATATACTTCAGAACTATCTCTTCAAATTTTGGTTCTACTCTTTGAGGTTAGTTGACTCTAAAGTCAGGTGAAGGTGGTCTTTGAGGACTAGCTTGAGGTTGTTGAGGTAGTTGCAAGTAGCTTTAATTGTTACTCCATGAAAAATTATGATGATTCCTTCAACGAGGATTATAAGTGTTTGAAAAGGGGTTCCCTCTTTGCCTATTGAAATTAATAGCAAATTTCACTTGTTCAGGTTTTCGAGCAAAAGAACTTCCTTCTTGACACTCTAATGATGAATGGGAGGTACTACCATAACTCTCACACTCATTCTTATGAGAACTACTAGCAGCATCGATCATCAAATTATCTATCTTCTTCTTCTGTACTTCCACTTAAGTTATAAGAGCTAGTGTATCATTGATTGCATAAACACCATGTGGTTTCCTTGGATGGCGTTCAAAATTGTACTGAAAACTATTTGTAGCCATGTCCTCGATCAAGTTGTAGGTTTCGGTCTTAGTCTTATGCATTAGATTGCCTCCAGCTGTAGCATTAATAGTGCTATGAGTTGAAGGTGTCAATCTTGTGTAAAAGATGTCAACTTGCTGTCAGGTATTGAATCCATGACTTGGACATTTTGCAAGCATCTCTCTAAACCGTTCCCATGTCTCGTATAGACTCTCATTCTCGTATTGCATGAATGAACTAATTTTATTTTTCATTTTGGCTATCTTAGCAAGTGGGAAGAATTTAGCTACGAACAGTTTCATTAATTCATCCCATATAGTAATGGAACCAGACTGAAGTGTAGACAACTAAGCTTTTGCCTTATCTCTAACCAACAAAGGGAAAAGTCTAAGCCTAATTACATCATCAGAGATCCCGTTGCTCTTGAAAAGATCACAAATATCAAGGAAATTTTGCAAGTGTTCATTAGGATCTTCTAAAGCTAAACCTCCAAATTGTGATGACCTAACCATTGAAATTATGTTATGTGTGATTTCAAAATTATTAGCATTGACTCTGGCCGCACAATGCTAATCACAGGCCTACCTCGATTCCCTAAAGCTAAGTCCATGATGGTTGGTTCCCTATTTTCTATGTCAGGTTCTCCAACTACTTGTTCTTCAGGATTCATTTCTACAGGTTCAAATTTAGCACACTCGAGGTTCCTATATCTAATGGATCGGATGGTATTCCGCGAGCTTCTATCTTCTTCTTCCTTAACGTTCGTTTGAGTTCTGGATCGAAGTCTATTGGCTCGATATTGAGTCCCTGAGTATGGATACAAGTTTGAATAAAAGACTAAATAAAAGAAAATAAGCAAACAAAGCAATTAAACTAAGTAACAAGAAAATAAGGCACACCAAACAAAATAACGAGAAAATAATTACAGAAAAATTATTTAAAAAAATTGACAAGTCCTAAAGTAATTGATACCAAATTTCCTAATATTAAGGTCAAATTTTCCCCGACAATGGTGCAAGAAACTTGTTGCATTAGTTGGGTGACTTTAAAATTGTGAGTGATTTTGAAATGATTTTACTCTTAAATCCAACTGAATTAAGGTAAGTGCACCTATCACAAAAGTAATAACGTGGAGTAATTTTTCAGACTCCGAATGTTGAACCCACGGGTAAAATGTTGCTTAACTACTAGGTTGATTAGATTACAATTATTTAGGAAAAATCTAGAGAATTTGATTACAAATTGGAAAATGACTTAAACTAGACTACCATGGCTTAAACACTTCAAAATGATTTTTAATTGTTTCTCAAAAATTCTAAAAATTACCAAATGTCTAAATTAGCTATGGATTAGATGATTGATGATGTAATTAAGTTTTAAAACAAATTTAAAGTTTGATTAAAGTCTTTCACAAAATCAAAACAAAGCTATGGTTAAGACTTTGCTTTTTCTTCATTTAATCTAGTATAAAGTTTAATTATGCTTTAAAATCAAGTAAATGGGCTTTAATTTCAAGAAGGTGAGTTCTGGAAAATTAATCCCAAAACTCCTACTTTCACAAAAATCTAGGTTTGATCATGGAAGGATTAATTCATGTTGCTTATTGATTTTTCAAACAATTTATGATGATTTCTCATGCTTAAACTTTCTTAAACACTAATCTTAAGTGGCCAGCTTAAAATTGGTTCTTTCATACCTTCAATAAACAAAATAAAAACATTTAATCATGCATTGAAACTCTTTCAAATCATTAAAACATGAATCCATAGCAATAGAAACGATTAGCCACACATTTGAATCAAAACATATAAGATATGCAATTTATACAATATGCTTTCATAGATCTGAATTAAGAGTTTAAAAATAAAGTTTAGATGTTACAAAAAAATCCCATAAAGACTTTTAGATGTTTCTTGAACTCCCAACTTGAATCTAAACTCTAGCCAAGCTCTATTTTATCAAGATCTTGTAGAAAAATCAAGAATATTCAAAGATATAAGCATAAGAGGAACAACCTTGATTAATCTGAAAAATGGAACTAAATGGAATATAATCTGGCCTTAAAAACCCCCTTAGATGATTCCTAGACTCATATATGAGTTTTAACAACAAGTTCCAATGTTTAGAAACTCAAAAAATAATACACAATATGAAGAATTAAGTGTTTTAAGCTTATAACTAAGGAAAAGCATAGAAAAAATGAGAGAAGAAGACTCTCTCTCTAATGGAAGATATTAATCTCTAATTCTCTCCATGTTTGTTTGTATGTTTTTGGCTATTTTTAGGACCTGGAGACCTCCCTCCATGTGCTAGCAGACATTGACATTAATTAGGAACACGTCAAGGCTGGAAATTTGGAAGATTTGGAGCTGAAATTGTTGATTTGAGTAACAGCACCTTGCCACCCAGCAACGACACCCTCTCACAGTGCCATTAGTGCTTGAAATCTAACTCCATAAACAGCCCCCTGTTCTTCATCTAGCAGCACACTGCTAGGGGGCTATTAATGGGCAAAACCAAGAGAGTTCCTTCATGTTTTTGCTCCAATCTTCATAATTAAGCTCCATGCTGCAAATTAAACATAATAAGACATTAATTTAACACTTAAGCATTAAATTAGGGGTCATAATTTAACAAATTAGCCATTAAAACTATATCAATTTGACCCCTAACAGATTAACATACCAACAGCAACCCGAATAAAAAAATGGAGAACAACGCAATGGGTTAATAAGAGTTGATCGACATGACGTAGAACGACAGGGACGAAGATGAGAAATGAAACTGAATAAGGAAACAAATTGGGGGAGACTCAAATTAGGTTTTGGGGCTGTGAATCTCATAAATGAAATGGCATCATTTTGGTTATCGTTTTAGTTGTTCTAATATGGCCCAATAAATGTAGTTATTTTTTCCCAGGTCAGCCTTTCGTCAAACTAAACTAATGAAAGGACTAGTTTAGATCTAATCGTAAAAGGTAAATACTCGAATAGGAAAAATTAAAGATAGATGACTGAATTAGGAAATTTGTTAAAGGTGGAGGACTAAAAATATGCTTGTCCCAAAATGAAATTATAGCATTAAAAATCATATTTAAGCAAGATACACACAAGCTATAAAAATATGAATTCTTATTATTCCAGCTTAAAAATGATTTTAATCAGTCAAATAACATGAAATCAACATAAAAAAACCTATAGCAACATTAATGTATCAATTAAAAATAAATCACAACAATAAAAATGAAATTAATGCTTCAAATGGATGGATTAAATTGGTAACACTACAAGAACATGCAGAACTATCAAAATATAAGTTGTCAAACTTTCAGCCCTATAAACAAATGATTCTAACCTTCTATAATTACTAAAATAGGTTAGACAACTGCTTACAAGATAGGAAAACACAACTAAAACAGATTTATGCAATTTCAAATCACAAAAAATAGATTTAGATAGCCAAGGATAAGGATGAATGATGAAGCATGTCAATCTAAACAATTTTGAGTAAATTGTGAATTTAAACTTTAAAATGAAAGTATAAACGCTTAAAATCAAACCCGAAATTCCAAGACATTCTTAACACCTTAAAAAAACTAAACATAACAAATTTACACACCCAGAAACTGATTTAGATAGCCAAAACCAAGATTAACACAAGAATAGAAAAACAAAGATAGTTTTGGTATATCTGAATATTTAGGCTTGAAATGAAATAGGCTTCCAAAAATTTAACACTTTGATTAAAGAATCTATAGAAAACTTAACTAATAGAAAAACATAATTTCACACACCAAAAAATGTATTAAGATAGCAAGAGTCGTGATTAAAGCAAGAAGATAAATTGTAGCAACAAAAAGTTTAGAAAACTTACATTTTAAGACATACCTAAACCTATCCAAACTTGATCTTCATCATTTGATCTTCACTCTTGATCGTTTAATGCTTGAGCTCTTCTACCTTAGGCTCCAACATGTTCTTACACTTTAGACATTTACCTATCTTACAAATGCACTAAAACTTAAACATTAGTAGCAATAATGTTTTTCATCATCAAAACATATGATTGTAACCTCCTTGGTCCAATAAGGTGTTTTATTCCTTCCTTAAGTATTAATGAAATGATATTTTTAGTTTGTCTTTTGGTATGTTATTAAGGGGGTATATTTGAAAGTTGGGTTATGATTTGTTTTGGTATTAAATCATGCTTTGGAAATTGATGAAAGGAAAAGATGTGTATCCCTTCTCTATGTGATTCATGTTTATATATTGGTATTAAAGTATTATACAATTCATATGTAATTTATTTTTTTATATTGACATTAAAGTGTTGTACTTTTTTGTAATTGGATGTGTACTTTTTAATAATTACAAAAAGGGAAGAATGGTATATGTAATATTAGAAAAGGGAAGAAAACTTTTTTTTACGTATGATGGTTATTTATTTTTTTTTCACTTTATTTGTATAATTTGATTTTTGTGTGTATCTAATATCACATTGTTTTGTCATCATGAAAAAGTGTTTTCTACTAATGTATTTGTGGGTTTTGTTATAGATAAGTTTGAAGAAAATAAGTCTTAAAGTATATGGTGAAGACTTGAAATGCATGGTTATGGAATCTTATAGTTAAAGAGTATATTTGAGAGTTTGTGTTAAAGGAAGATGAATTTAAAGATCATCTTGATGGGAAGAGAAGCATTGGAGATGAACTTGTAGATTGAAGATAGAATATCAAGTACAAGAGTATAATTTGATAGGTTTTTATGTAAGTAGCTTTGTAAGTCTTCTTTTAGTCTTACCATAGTGCTGAACGAGCTCAATCATGCATATGTGTTCATATTTAGTATTTGACTATATGATGCATAATCAAGAGGTGTTGTTTGAGTTTAATGTGTGTGGAAATCCTCTTGATGTTTGGTTAAATTCATGTAGGGTATTATATATGTGTTGAATGAATTGAATAAATGATGAATGGATGAATAGATTCGTATGATTAATGATTTGGTAAATTGGTTATGATGTTTATGAGTTGTATGATTAAGCCTTGGGTTGTATGAGAATTGGATTTATATGAAATCAAGTGGATTTATATGAAATCAAGTTGATTTGGTTATGCAAGATATTTTATATGATAGGATAGATGAAATTGATTAGACTAAAGTATTAAGGAAATTTGGTAAGATGATTGAATTTAGTGGTGTTAAATTGTGAAATTTGTGTTTTGATATATTGAGTTAGTGTTGTTTTGATCTGAGTTTAAGTTCGGTGGATTTGGAGTTGCATGGATTGATAAGTAAGGATCGGCTGACCAAACTATTTAAAAGTTAAAGGATATTCGACCAAATGTTGAGATCAGTCAGCCAAATAGATAAATGCTAAAGACAGGTGGACTGAATACTATAAGTTGGCAGATGAACATCGGACAATGACTATTTTTGCAACAGTAAAATGAATTAATGAATATGATCATTAAGAAAAGGCTATAAGGCTTTAAAATAAGTATAAATAGATTTTTTATGTATATTTGTAACATGAAGAAGTGTTGAGAGCTCTTATACAAGTGTTTTGTGTATTCTTAGGGTGTTTTATGTGTTTTTTTAAAGTTGTACATTCATTCTTATTTTATTGTGAGTCCATAAACACCTCAGTAAAGTCAAGTGAGTGACATTTTCATGAAAATATTGGTGTGTAAGGTTGGGAAATTATGAGTGAATTCTTATAAGAGTTATTCTTGAGCCTTGAAAAAAGAATAGTATTCATAAGTTATTCCTTAGCCTTTAAACGGGAGTATTGTGGGGTTATTCCTTAACCTTAAAAAAGAGAGTGAAAGATTAACCTTGATCCTTGCAAAAGGATTGTATTACTAACATTATATTTATTTTAGTTGCAATAGTGTAAAAATATTAACAGTAATATTGGGGACTAAACGTAGGAGTAAGTAGATAGCTCCGAACTAGAATAAATTATTTGTATCCTTCTCCCTTACTCTTTTACTTTTATACATCTATTTTTATTATTTAATTTATTTTTATTATTTAATTGGATAATTATAATTGTTGTTTAACTTCTGAATTTAATTAAATTGTTAAAAATTAAGTTGTATAACCTAGAAAATTTTTTAACACCTAATTCACCCCCTCTTAGGTGCTATATAGGGCTAACACTAGCAAGTAATTGTAAAGGAGATGTAGTCTATCTTTAGGGTAGGTGAAATTCTTTAAAATTTTTTGTCTTTCTCTTCCCTTTAATATTTTCTTATTTCTTGTTGTGTGGTTTAGTTATTAGGTTAATTGTTATCAAATTGGCATACACATTTGCATATCATATTAAATTGAATTGACTTAGGTGGCAAGTTTAATTAGTCAAGAAAATTTCAATCACTCAATTCATCCCCTCTTGAGTGCCTTTAGGGTTTACAATTAATATTAGAGCATAGGTCTCACATTTACATCAATCTTTAGCGAAACTGTGAGTAAACATTCATTATGACACATTTTTTAGGTTCATCTAGTTATGTAGGTCAAAAAATTAGTAAGGCAATATTTTTCGATAGAAATGATTACTTGTATTAGAAAACTAGGATAAAGTTTTTCCATTAAGCTGAGAATGTTAAATTATAGGATATATTGAGTGAATGGCCATATGTTCCCACTAAGCTTGAAAATGGTCAAAAAAAGTTCTTGAAGTAAAAGACAAGTGGAATGTAGAAGATGAAAGACATGTTTTACTAAATAGTAAAGTCGTTCATATTTTTTTGTGTGCATTAAATAAAAATGAATTCAATAGAGTGTCTATGTGTGAAATGTCTAGAAAAAATTTGGCATACATTAGAAGTTACTCATAAAGGTACTAACCATGTAAAGGAAAGTAAGATGTCATTACTCATTCATTAATATGAATGATTTTCAATACATCATGATGACACTATTTATTCCATATATACTAGAATTATTGACATCATAAATGCATTAAAAAGTATAGGAACAACATATTCAAATGTTGAATTTGTTAGAAAGATTTTAAGGTCTTTGTCCAAAGGATGGGAGATGAAGGTGCCATCCAAGAGGCTAGAAATATTTTTGGGTCTTTTTCGAAAGGATAAGAGGTGAAGGAAACCATCATCTAAAAGGCTAAAGACCTTAAAATTTTACTTTTGGATGAATTAATATGTTCATTACTCACTTATCAGATGATGATGAAGGAGTCAAATGCAAAAGAAGACGAAGCATCTTTAAAAATAAAGAATTTTAAAGCTAAGAAATTGGAGTCTAGTAAAGAAGAAAGCTCTTCAAAATATAGTAAGGATGACATGGCTCTTTTCACTAGAAATTTTAACAAGTTTTTGAAGAAGAATACACATTCCAAGAAAAGAGAGCAAGTTAAGTATGACTATAAGAGAAAGTCCAATAATTTTGTTTGTTTTGAATGTACGAAACCACGTAATTTGAAGAGGCATTACCCACTCCTCAAGGAGGATGAAAAGGATAGATGAAGTATCAAGAAAGCAAGAAGGGAGAAGAAGGACGAGAAGGGAAAGAAAGCCTTGAAGGCCTTGTAGGAGATCAAAAGTGAAGAGTAAAGCAAAAAATCTAAATACGAAATCATCAAGTTTTGTCTTATGGCCTTGGATGAGGAGGTACCATCTTCTTTCCATTCTAATGATGATGATGATGAGGATGAGAATATTGTTGTTGATATTGATTTGAGTTATGATGAATTGGTTAAAGTTTTAGAAATTGCTACATTGATAAGGAGTAAATTATAGTCTAAATATAAAGAATGCATGAAGTTGATCAATAATTTTAAAGTAGAAAATGAGAAGTTAAAGAATGACTTACATAATTTAGAATCTAAGAGTGTGGAATTTGATGATGACATAACAAAAATGATATATGAAAATGATTCCTTAAAGAATGAGGTAAAATATCTTAAAGAATCATTAGAAAAGTTTATAAATGGAAATGAAAAATTAGAAATCATGCTAGGAGTTTAAAAGGCTTCAAATGATAGGTGTGGCTTAGGTATTTTTCAAGAAAGTGGAGCACTTAATGCCAAGACTTTTTTTATAAAGGGAAAAAATTTAGATGAAGAACATGTTCCTATGTCATCTTTTGACAATGGTGCATCATCCTTTAGAATCTAATCTAGAAAAATTCATCATTTTTATGCATGCTTTAAAATCTACATCTAGGATGAATGTGTATGTTCCTAAAAAAAAGATGAATGTGCATGCTCCTAAAAAAAGATGTAGTTTCTTCACAAATGAAAAATCATCACATAATGCATATAGGCCAAAATCTATGCACATTTGGCCTACACATTCATATGCATACTAATGCATCAATAAATGTTTCTTACACTCATGTTAGGCTAAGATTTCAAGAAAGAATAAATTTTGGAAATGATGCATTAAGATTTGCATATGGAAAATTTTTTTTGACCAAACATGTATTTTTATAAAGTTACCTATCATTGTAATCATTTTCGTAGGTTCAGTCACTTAGAAAGATCTTGTTTTAATAAACTATTTAGGCCTTTTGGTTTTCAAAAGGCTTTAGGAACTAGAAAGGTATTTAACCCCTAAAGACCAAAATTAAAGTAGGAACCTAAAGTGAAATGATTTTCCTTATTTTATAAGATTTCAAGAGGAGCGCTTGGTATGTAGATAGTAGATGTTCCAGACATATGAAGGGAGATGCTTCTCAATTTGTTTCTTTGAAAGAAAAAGATGGTGGTTATGTCAGTTATAGAGATAATGCCAAGGGTAAGAAACTGGTATTGGTAATATTAGTGAGAATAACATTACCATTAATAATGTACTTTCGGCACAAGGTTTAAAGCATTATTTTTTAAGTGTGAAGCAATTATACGATAAAGGCTGCAAAGTCTTCTTTAAAAATATAGTCTCTAAAGTGATTGATAATTTCATTATATGTGTTGGTAAGAGAGAGGCAAATATTTATACTATTGATTTGAATGATCTCTCCAACCAAAATGTTTAGTGCTTGATTTATATGAGTAAGGATGCTTGGATGTGACATAGGAGATTAGGTTATGCTTGCATGGAACACCACTTAAATAATTCAATAAGGAGTTAGTAAATAGTCTACCAAGAATGAAGTATGAAAAAGACAAAATTTATGATGCATGTCAAATGGGCAAGGAAACCAAGACTTCATTCAAGAAGAAAAATGTTGTAACAACTAACCCTCTAGAAGGAAGGTCTCAACACCAGGCCTAGGATGTGGCATCCTCCCAATCAATAAAACTCAAACTACTGATGATTGTCTTGGCCTATAACTGACTTGTTTTCAGACTTCTAGGTCCTATCGAACCAGATATTGTATAACCTAGCTAAAGAGAAAATATCTATCTATTTTTCATTTAAGAAGAAAAATATTGTAACAACTTCTAGACCTTTAGAATTATTACATATGGGTTTATTTGGACCATCTAGAATTGTAAGTTTAGGTGGTAAATTGTATGCATATATGATTGTTGATGATTATAGTAGATTTATATGGTTTATATTTCTTACTAGTAAGGATGAATGCTTTAAATATTTTGTTAAATTTACAAAAAGAGTTTAATGAGAAAAGGCTACATGATAAATTCAATTAGAAGTGATCATGGTAGAGAATTTGAAAATTAATTGTTTGATCCATGTTGTGAAGAAAAGGACATTTTTCATAACTTTTCATCTATTAGAACTCCTTAAGAAAATAGAGTTGTTAAAAGAAAAAAAATATATCCTTGCAAGAAGTGACTAGAATCTTGTTTAATAAATATTGTGTTCCTAAATATTTTTTAGTAAAAGTAGTTACATGTGCATGTCATGTATCCAATATGGTCTATATAAGGCCCTACATAGATAAAATGTCATATAAACTTTGGTATGGCAAGAAACCAAAAGAGAGTTTTTTTCAAAGTGTTTGGTTGTAAATGTTTTACTTTTAATACTAGAGATAATTTGGGTAAGTTTGATGCTAAATTGGAAGAAGGTATATTTGTTGGATATTCTTTTACTAGTAGAGCTTATAGGGTGTTTAACAAATAAACTATGATGATTGAAGAAATAATGCATGTTGTATTTGATAAATTTAATCCTTTTTATGTCAAGAAGAGTGTTGATGATGATTATTTAGACTTAGACAAGGATATGGAGCACTTATGGTTAGAATAACTTCAAGAAGACACCTTAGATATCCAACCTTCATTGTGTAAGCCTAATATCGAATCAAGTGAGGTTAGGTGAGATGAGAGTTTACTTAGAAAGTAGAGATTTAAGAAAGATTATCCCTTCAACTAAATTTTAGGTGAAGTAGGAAGAGGATTAGAAACTAGATCATCCATTAGAGATTTATCTCATGTGGAATTTATTTCGAACATAGAGCCTAAAACCATAGATGAAGCCTTAGGTAATGAGAGTTGGACCTTAGTTATAAATGAAGAGTTGAACCAATTTGAAAAAAACAAGGTGTGAACTTTAGTACCTAGTCATAATGATCATCAAATTATTGGTACTAAGTGGATCTTTAGAAATAAGCTTGAAAAATATGGAAATATTGTGAGAAACAAAGATGGAAATCTTTGCACCTGTAGTAAGATTATAAGCTATTAGAATTTTGCTTGCCTTTGCTTCTTATATGGGTTTTAAACTTTATTAAATGGATGGTAAAAGTGATTTCTTAAATGATTTTATTCAAGAGAAGGTGTATGTAGAACAACCTTCCAATTTTGAAAATCATGATGCACCCGAGCACATTTACAAACTTGCTAAAACTTTGTATGGTTTGAAATAAGCACTTAAAATTTGGTATGATAGATTGAGTACCTTTCTTCATCAAAATAGATTTTCCAAAGGAAACGTTGGTACTACCTTATTTATAAAGAAAAAAAATGATTTTTTCATTGCTCAAATTTATGTCGATCACATTATATTTGGTACTACTAATGATGTTTTATGTCAAAAGTTTGAAAAGTGTATAAGTAGGGATTCAAGAAGAGCATAATGGGTGAGTTAAATTTCTTTTTTAGACTTCAAATCAAGTAAATTAGGGATGGGGTCTTCATCAACCAATCAAATTACACAAAATAGCTACTCAAGTGATTTAGAATGAGTCAAACAAAATCACTAGGCATAGCCATGACCGTCACCATAAATTTAGACAAAGATGAAGAGGGTAAGCTAGTATATGTCAAGCAATATATAGATATGATTGATAGCTTATTATATTTGATATCTAGTAGATCTAGTATTGTGTTTCGTGTA
>JAOXYD010074376.1:0-12534 GCA_028565735.1 Pinacopodium congolense
AATAATTGATTACATCATTAACTTTTCTGTTGTCATGGGAAAAGTTTGGATTATTTTTGAGGAACTGAAAAGATATTATAGTAGCTTTTGCTCAAAGAAGAACACAAATGCTAATATCACCATTAAAGTAGCTTCCTGTTCTCACCAAAATTAATTGGTTATGGTGGCTTATCAAGACCAGGACAATGACTTGTTCAACCAAAATGGATGTACTCTTCATTTGAAAGAACTTGTTCCTCATTTGCTATCCTTGCAATGTATGCATAAGACATCATTGATAATATACTGTTGATGACTCAAGGTGGGTTTGACTTTTCAAAGAGATTATGAAGATCAATTTCCTGTGAAAGGGAGTCTTTGAATTTCATTGATTAAACTTTCGTTCCTTTCCATGTGAAAAGTCGTGCTAATCAAAAGTAGTGGTATGCAGGTTCCTACTTTGAATTAGCTAAAAAATTTTAAATACCCGATTCACCCCCTCACTCTTGGGTGCCATAGGGCTTACATTTACCAACTTTGCTAATGCTAATTACCTTATTTTTTACATCGTCTCCAAATGTGACAAGTCATCTATCTTTACTTTTGAGTGAAATAAATTAGGAGGGGTTACCAGGCATGTGCATTGAACGTTCACTATTGGCATACTATTCACTCTTCCTCTTGATGATCTACAAAACAAGAAATCATTTTTATTTAGAAACCCGCATTAACTTAGTTTCTTGTAAGTTAGACACATTCCCACCATTCCAACCTCTTGTTTTAATATTCCAACAACTTAATCTATCATAAAAAATCTCTTTACATGTCCATATTATCCTCAACAAGAACAAAGTTGGGGAGTATGAGTCTGATATGTGTGTCTATAGTCATATCTCGGTCTTTTTTTATTATAGGTCCGTATGTGATAACTTTACCTAGGTTAATAATATTACATCCTAGTATTGTATCTACCTTGTGATATTTTCTGACATCGTGTGATTGATAAATACATGTGGGCATAATGTCTCTTCTTAAGTTAAATCCTTATTGTATATTTCTTTTATTTATGTGGTCTAGGTACAGATTCATCTTTTAAGTTCTTACCATTAACAAAGGTAGTCCTACTAGTAGATTATGTATTTTTATGAGTGTAACCTAATTCATATTTATCATTTGTAACATTTTTGTACTCTTAACATTGATTCTAATTTCTCATTCCCTTTTTTAAATTTGATAAAGACTTTCTAAGTTTTTCTACTTATTTTCTTAAATATTTATTTTTATTTACCAAATATTTACCCATCACGTTCATCTAAGTTCTTTGATTTTAAATCACGTCGTAGTTTTTCATTCTCAAAGTTTGCATGAATATAATAATTTCAAGGTTTCTTTATACTTAGTAGGCAATTTCTTCATTTTTCTTAGTTAACACTTTTAAGTATTCTACTGACTCATTATAAAAAAAATCTACATCACATCATCATCACTAGGAAAAGTAGAGAAAGATGGTACTTTATCACTTACCATGAAGTATATATTTGCACCTTTTCTTCACTTTTAGTCTCACTTAAATCATCCCGTGTGAACAAAACTCTTGGATTCCCGAATTTGGAGTAGTGTGGGTCTTAATACCTTCTTCTTTTTTCCTTCCTTCCTCTCCTTTTTATAACTTTCTTTAAGGAGCGGGCATTATAACCTTATATGATCTATTTCCTTACATTCAAAACATGTAATATTAGTTAATTTATTTTTATAATTTTGCTTACCTCTTTTAAAGTTCCTTCTTCATGTTGATATCTTCTTCTTTAAGAACTTCTTGAATTGCTTATGAGTAATGTTATGTCTTATCATCGCTTCCACTTATGGAGGCTTCAATGTCACTATCCTCCTCTTTTGATGCCTTCAATTCTATGTTCTTTTTATTTTGAATGCTATCCTCGTCTTGGGTCTCCTTTAGCCTCATCTCATAGGTTACGAAGGATCCTATTAATTCTTCAAGATGGAGGAAATTTAAGATCTTATCTTTTTGAATGGGTGTCATTTTAACCTCCCATATCTTTGGTAATGACCTAAGTATTTTGCTCACAAATTCAACATTATTTTATATCTTCTTTGGACCTTTTAGAGCATTGATAATATGAATAAATCTTGTATACATAAAAGATATGTTCTCATCATGTATCATGTGAAAATTTCATATTAATGGGTCTACATGCTATCCTTACTTTCTTTAACTTGGTTAGTTCCCTCGTGAATCACTTTTAGAGTATACAAAATGCAATAAGAAGTTTTATATATAGATACCCTATTAAACTCGTTTTCACTTAAGCCTTAATATAAGATATTGTAAGTCCTAAAGGCATGAAGGAGGTGAACTTGGTGTTTTGAAAATTTTCTAAACTAACAAGTTAAACCACTTCAACCAATTTCAACTACGTGCAATCTCTATACCAAGATTCAACTTAGATGATATGCCAATGTTTATGGCAAATGTTCACAATATTAATATAAAACAATAACACAATAGACAACAATTATAGGCTGCATATGAAGGAGGATGCACAACATTTTTATAGTAGTTTGTAAATAACCTCAATCACCTACATCCACTCTCCAATAATGAAGTTAGATGTTTCACTAAGTCACAAATCAAGTACAACTTCTTTTTTAAGTGAAGAGGAACCCTTTACAATCCCAATCATCCTTTTGGAAGGTGAAAAGGAACCTTTAGCCCATCTTTTTCAAGGCAAGGAGATTATATAATGATTCATAACTCAATAAAGTTTAAAACCCCTCTGAACAAATCAAATATACCTTTAATGTTTTTTCACTTAAAACTCAATAATCAACAGGTTGTCAAGCTTTTAAGATTAAAAATAATAATGAAGAACCTCTTTAAAGCTTAATAAAAACACAATTTTTTGGATTGAAACTAAGAAAACCAAATTTGAAACTTAAAAACACAAAATTAATTAATAAGAACATAAGAATACTTGAAAGTTGAAGTTTGATCACTTTGTATGCTTAATATACTCTTAAATTTCATAAAGATTAATCTAAAATCAATAAAAGTCTTATTTATAGAATTATTAAGCTAAAATGGCTATTATACTTGTTTACTATCTATTACAAATGCAAACATATGTTGTTTCTTAAATCTATCAAACTAGCCATTATGCTTAATATAGGATGTTGGTCAACTGATCTATGCACTAGTCAACTGAATGACACTGAAACCTTATACTAGTTAATTTGTTAATAGTGACTAGTTGATTGGTCACCTAAAAAAACATATTCCAATAACTATCAATTGTTGATAAAATCACCTAATTTTGCTTCTTATTAAACTAAAATACTAATTTATTTCCTAGAAATTGGCAAGTTTTAGATGTAATTTTCCTATCAAAAAAATACCGATATAATTTGTATCGAAATAACTAACTAAATCTATAAATGCACTCCTATGATACTATAATCCTAAAGAAGTTGTTCTAACTAAATACCTCAAAATGTGTTTAACAACTAAAAAAGTAAGACTTTCATTAACATCTAGTATAGAAACAAATACTAAACATGATGTTAGGCCACTTGTAGTAAGATATAACAAACTACCTATCATCCTTCTATATAACTTAGCATTTAAAAGTTTGCCTTCTTCATCCTTATTCAACTTAGTGGTCACATTTATAGGAGTTCTTAATGGCTTTGCTTAATTCATTCCAAACCTTTTGAATAACTCCTTAATATACTTGGCTTGAATTATTAAAATTCCATCTTCCAACTTCTTAATTTACAAGTCAAGGAAGAAATTAAGTTCTCCCATTATACTCTTCTAAAACTTTTTACTCATACACTTAGAGAATTTCTTATAAAACCTCTCATTAGTAGCCTCCAAGATTAATGTCATTAACATAAATTTATATAATCAAAATATCATTCTTTTCCTTCTTGATAAAGAGGGTTATATATACCTTATCCTTAGGAAATCCATTTTGTAATAGGAATGCACTTCTTATATCAAGCTCTAAGGGCTTGTCTTAAAGCATATAAGGCTTTAGAAAAATTATAAACATAGCTAGGTAGATCATAGTTATTAAAATTAGGTTGTTGCTTTACATAAACCTCTTTTTGAATAAAACTATTAAGAAAAGCACTATTGACATCTATACGAAAAATTTTAAAGCCCATGTAAGATGTAAATGTCAAAAGCAATCTATTGCTTCCAATCTAGCTATATGTGAAAAAGTCTTTTCATAATTAATTCTTTCTTCTTAATTATAACCCTTAACTACCAATTTAGCCTTATTTCTCACCATGTTGCCTAGATTATTAAGCTTATTTCTAAATACCCATTTAGTATCAATAATTTGAAGACCATTAGACCTAAGTAATAATTTTTAAACTTTGTTGCTCTTAAATTGATTCAACTCCTCATTCATAGCTAAAATCCAACCTCATTCATAGCTAAAATCCAATTTTCGTCATTAAGACCTTCATTCATGATTTTAGGCTCTATATGGAAAACAAAAATAATATGGGGTAAGTCTCTAAATAAGGATCTAATAACTACACCTCTTTGAACATCAAGTAAAATTTGGTTATAAAACTTCATCTCTTTTATCACCCTCACTTTGTTATACAATAGGTTCACTTGGTGTAAGTTGGGTGCCTAAGTTCCTCTTTTTATTCTTTTAAGCCTTGTTTTTTTTCAAATCCTTTAATAAACCTATATTAAAATCTTCTACACTCTTAATTCATCAAAAATAGCATCCATAGTCTCTTCAATCATCATAGTTCTCTTATTTAATACTCTATATCCTTTCCTAGTAAAGGAATAACCTATAGAAATTCCTTCATCCATTTATACATAAACTTACCTAAGTTATCTTTGATGTTTAAAGTAAAACACTCACATCCAAAGACCTTAAAATAATTAACTTTTTACTTTTTACGTACCAAAGTTCACATGGAATTTTAACTATAAAAGGTGTTATATTGATTTTATTGGATACATGGCATAGATATGCTATGGCTTCTGCCAAAAAATACTTAAGAAGTTTATAGTAATTGAACTTCGTCCTAGTCATCTCTTGTCAAGTTTTATTTTTCCTCTTAACAACATTATTTTGTTGATATGGCCTTAGTGTAAAGAAATTATAGAAAATTTCATTTTCCTTATAATAAGAATCAAAAAAATCATTTTTAAATTCTTTACTATGATTAATTTTAGTAGAAGCAATCATGTAACTTTTATTAAGTTGAACTCTCGTAGCAAACTTAAGAAAAGACTTAAAACACTCATCCTTACTAACTAGAAACATAACCTAGGTAAACCTACTTAAATCAACAATAATCATATAAACATACAAATTTTCACCTAAACTAGCAACTTTAGATGAATAAAATAAATAAATATTTAAAAGTTACAAAAGTCTAGAAGTTTTTATCTATTTCTTCTTCTTAAAAGAGATCTTAATTTGCTTCCTCATTTGGCTAACATCACATACTTTGTTCTTCTTAAACTTTACTTAGGTTAAACATCACAAGTTTCTAGTTACTTAGGTTAGAAATGAGCTCCATGCTTAAATGTCCTAACCTCCTATATCATATCTAATCATCTTCATTTATAGACACAAAACACTTGACATCATGGCTAAAAAGATCATTTAAATCAATGGTATAAATATTTCCTTCTCTCTTACTAATTAAAATAATATTATTATCTAACCCCTTAGAAACAATGCAAGACTTTACTTCAAAACTCACTCTGAAATATTTATTAGAAAGTTAAATAATAATTAATAAATTATGTTTCAATCTATCTACTAAATACATCTTATCAAATTTGTTAATTCCAATAACCTTATATTTATCATTGTCCCTAAAAGTTGCATAGTCACCATCTATATTCTTTAACTAAATTAATTGAGAAGCATCTCCCATCATGTATCTAGAATAACCACTATCTACATACCATTTTCGTCTCTTAAATTCCTATAAAACAAAGAAACTCATTTTACTTTAGGTACCAACATTAATTTGGGTCCTTAGGGATTAGGCACCTTTATACTATCTATGCCCTTTAAAGAACTATGAAACCATGTTTATTTATCAAAATAAAATTTTTTTACGTGCCCAAAACATCCACCACGTTGACAAAATAAAGAAACATTATAAAAATGGTAATGTAAACTCATGTTATTCTTAAATGCATTTCTAAGTCTATCATTTCTAAATGTCATTCCTTAATGAAATTTGGGCTTAGAATAACTATGAGATGTTTTTTATGAACTAGAATAAGCATTAGACACATTCCTAAAAGAATGCATGTGAGCATGGGGAACATATGAGTTGGATGCTTTATATTACTGAATATGTAGCCTATATGCATTATTTTAATATTAGGCATTTGTAAAGAAATTATGCCTATTTTGGGACATATACGCATTCTTCCTATATGTAAATCTAGATGCATAGATAAAAGCGTTATGATTCTTCCTAAGTTATGATCTAGATGTGGTTGCACCATTGTCAAATGATTACCTAAGAATATGTTCTTCATTTAGGTTTTTCCCCTTTATAAAAGTTATCTTAACATTAGGAGTTCCACTCCCTTAACTGAAACTTAGCTATGCTTAGAAGTCTTTTAAGCCCTAAGCACACTATCTAACTTCTCCTTTCTCTTGTAAATTTTTCTAATGATTCTTTTAGGGAATTTACCTCATTCCTTAAAGATTTATTTTCATGTAACAATTTCATCCTATCATCCTTATCAATAACCACATTCCTAGACTATAAATCATATAATTCATTGTTTAACCTATCACTCTAGCCTACGTTCATCTACCAATTTCAAACATTCCTTGTATTTAGAATATAATTTCATCCTCTTCAAAGTCACACCTTTTAAATAATGAACCAATTCATTATAACTTAATTCCTCATTTATACCATTGTTATCATCATCATAAGAGAGGGAATTAAGAGGTACCTCATCTTCCAAAGCCATAAGGCAAAAGTTGGCAACTCACTTTTCCAATTCTTCACTCTCAAATTCACTTAAACTTTCCCAGATCATGGCCTTTCTTCCTCTCATTCTTCTCCTTTTTTTTCCTTTTTATTATTCGTTTCTTCCTTCTCACTCTCCTTGAGAAGTGGATATCAACTTCTTATATGGTAGGGTTTTCTACATTCAAAACACACAATATTAGTAGATAATTTTCTTTTGAACTCATTTTTACTTTACTCTCTTCTCTTTTAGTACCCTTTATTCTTTAAAAATCTTTTAATTTCATTTTGAGGAGGGCAATGTCATCTTCACTTTCATCCAAAGATGTCTTCTCATTACTTAGTTCTTCCTTTATGGTCTTGAATGCCAAGTTCTTCCTCTTTATTACCACTTCCTTGCCCTTGATTTCTTTAAACCTCATTTCATGTGTGAGGCTGAGCCAATCAATTCCTATAAAGGCAATATGTTGAGATTTTTCATCTTTTAAATGATGGTCACCTTTCCCTTCCATTTCTTTAATAAGGGTCTAAGAATTTTTCTAATAAGTTCCACATTAGTATAAGTCTTTCCTAGACCCTTTAATGCATTAATTATATCAATAAACCTTGTCTACATGCTTGAAATGATCTTATCATAATGCATATGGAACAATTTATATTAATATGTGAGCATAGAAACCATACTTTTCTTTACTTAATTGGTTCCCTCGTGTGAAACCTCAATTGTGTGTCAAATTTCATACTTCATCTCATATATTGAATCCTATTTAATTCATTTATACTAATTGCATAAAATAAAATGTGAAAGATCATATTATTCAAATAAATTAACCATGTATCCTCACTAGTCTGCTTCTTTTTAATCTTGAGTACACTTTTAATTATTTACAACCTTGGTAGGAATGTTTGGCCCTATATTAATAATACCCCATAATTCTATGTTTTCAATCATAAAAAATAATTTCATTTCTTGTCTTCAATAGAGATAATCATTACCATAAAAAAAAGGTGCTTTACCAATGTTTTTAACCCTCTTGACTATATAAACTTATCAAGTTTGCCATTCTAGATCATTTTTCTCATAATTTTGTTATAAACTAATCAAGCACAAGTAAGCTTGACTTTAATATAAATTGTAAGTCTTAAAGGCATGAATTGAATGTTTTAAAACTTTTTCTAAACTAATTACTTAAACCACTTAAGTCAACTTCAACTATATGTAATCCCTATACTAAGATTTAACCAAGACGATATATTAATGTTTTTGCCAAATATTCATAATATCAGTGTAAAGTAATGACATAATAAATAATAAGTACAGAGTGTAAGGTAAGGAGAATATATAAGATTTTTATAGTGGTTTGATAATAACTTCAATTACCTACGTCCACTTTCTTACAATGAAGTTGGATGTTTCATGAAATCATAAAAAACAAGTACAACTTTTTCTTTTGATGAAAAGGAACCCTTTATAATCTCAATCTTCTTTTTAAAAGGTGGAAAAGAACCTATAACTAATATTTTTCAAGATAAAGAGGAGCCTATACAATGATTCTTAACCCAATAAAGATCAAATCCCTTTTAAACAAAACAAATATATCGTTAATGGTTTTTCACTTGAAACTCAATAATCAAAGGGCTCTTATACTTTCTAAGATGAAAATATGAATGATGAATCTCTTGAAAGTTTAACAAAACACTTGTTAGATTAAAACTAAGAAAACCAAAGTTGAAACTTGAGAAAACAAGATTAGCTAATAAGAATACAAGAATACTTAAAAGATGAAGTTTGATCAATTTATATGCTCAATGTAATCTCAAAATTGCATAAAGATTAACCTAAAACTAATAAACCTCTTATTTATAGAGTTCTAAAGCTTAAATGGCCATTATACTTATTTACAATTTGCTATAAATATAAAAATTCATTGTTTCCTGAAATTTTCAAACTAGATGTTAAGCCCGATACAAGATTATCGATCGATCGATATACATAGGTTGATTGATTGGTCATTGGTCAACTGACCTACTATGTACTGATAGACCAAATGATGCTGAAACCCTATATTGGTTGACCTGTTAACAGTGACTAGTTGACTAGTCAGAAAAATATTTTCCAACAACTATCAACTGTAAAATCATTTATAACTAACTTAAAATCAATTATTTTACTTTTAATTCCATTCAACCAAGTTATAGAATGTCCCTAAAGTGATTTTGAATACCAAGATGTTAAAATTAAGATAAAAATATAGACTATCTTGGTTTATAACAAATTTAGCAAACTTTGAAACTTTCCATTTCAAACCATTCATAAACATGTAAATATTCAATTGATTCACATTTAAAATTTGACCTATTTAGTGAAAGATTATACAACTTTAAAAATATATGCAATGCAATTGATCCCATAGACTATCAATGTCTTAAACAAAACTTATAAACAAATTTAAACTATCCAAACAATGATCTTGAAACTTCCATGATGCTTGTTCTTCTATTTTCCTATACATTTAAGTCCAATCTTTTCACATTGAATCATCATCAAAAGTACATATCTTTTGAAATTTACACTAGAAATTCAAATTGTAAAAATCCTATTTTTTTATCATCAAGACGAAGATTGAAACCTCCTTTAGTTCAATATGTATACATAGATTTAAGGATATTAATTTTTCATCATTTTTATCTCATTCCTTCTTGGATTTTAATATCTTTTAATTCCCTATAGCTTTGTAGATATAAGGGTTTCTGGTGATGCTATCTTCCATAATTTTATACCATCAATAATAAGGAAGCATCTTATCCTACTCTTCCAATATAAGTAATCATGCCCATAAAAGTATAGGAACTAGTACTTTGGCCTTATATATTATTATATGGGGCAAAGTTATTCGTGTATGTCATATTTAATCTTTACTCTCTAATTCATTAAAGCTATAACTTATGTGAGATCTAACTCTAATATCACTTATTGATCCTTAAATGGCATCTAAAAGAATAGTTGAATTAGATTCTTTAAAATTTTCTAATTCAATTGTATCTAATTACAAGATCTCTCTAAAACCTATATGAAAGCATTTTGATAAACAATATAAACAACATGTAATAAAATCAACTTAAATATCAAAGATTAAGGTAAGAGAGTTCACAAACCAACTTGTAGTGGTTCAATGTCAACTCCATACTGACGTCAAGTTTGTAAGATCTTGTTAGGAATTTCAATATCTCAGATATCATTTGTGCAACTCTAAATCCATTTTTCAAAGTCTTTAGGGTAATCTTTACACTTTCTCACTTTCATAATTAATAACTCCTTGAAAGATAACTCATTTGACCCATACACAATATTTAAAGAGGACTTACAGTATCACTTAAATGAATGCAATAAAACTCACTTTAAACTATACCAAAACTCAACCAAACTTCATAAAACAATATTCACAATACCTCAAATCACTTATATACATGTTGTAAGACCCCGAACCTCATTATGTTATAATATTTTCTAACTACGACTATATGTTGATGATTTAAGTAATTAAATGATTTCAGATGACCTAGTAAGGTATTCCAATGGAATCGCAACATCCAAATTAATAAAATAAGTGTCAAAAAAAATATTTTCATAACTGGTTTTTGATTAGCCCAACCCTAGTGTCATCGGACCATCCCAATAGCTTGTGTATATATATATTTACATGTATAAGCACAAAAGACACGTATAAGTATGTATATACCATGTCATGTGTAAAAAGATGATAGGATGTCATAAAATAAGGCATTAGTAGATGCCATGTGTAAGAAGATGATTAGATGGTATAAAGTGGACTTTAAATGGTCATTTTGTACATTAATGAAGAGAGGAAGAAGAACACTTCATCTACCTCTCCAAAGCTAGGCAAAATAACCTATTTTCCTCTCTTTTCCACTCCACTTTCAGCTAGTTAAGAAAGTAAGGGATTACCTCTCTTTTTCTCTCCATTTTGTGTATGTTGAAGCAAGAAGCATGAAAGGAGCATGAAGTTGGGTTGGGATTCTCTCATCTCTCTCACATTTTTTTCCCTCTCTCCCACCACTTTTCCTACATCATCTTTAAGTAAGGGTGAATTAAGGTTAGTCATTTGTTCCCTAAACTAGTAATGTTTAGAGTTGATTGTATGTTTTGCTTAATAGTTTATAAGATTAGGAGTGGGTAAACTCATTGGTTGGAAGGATTCTGTTAACCTATGTCTGGTTTTTTAGCCATATCTTGAGTTATAGATATCCAAATTGAGTAATGTTTAGGGAATATGAAACTAGACATATATATCTATACGTTTTCTATATAACTCGAATTTTTTTTTGGCTCTAAAAGGTTAAAAATTGAACTTGAATAGAGTTCTAAAATTCTGCCCCTGATTGTGAACAGTTTGTACAGTCTACAATGTTTGGAGCATAACTCTCGAATTTCTAAACCTTTTTTCATGCTCTTAGTGTCATTAGAAAGCTAAGACAATAGAGACATTCGGTTAGGAGACAAGTTTACCTATAACCCTAAGATACTAGGTCGAAATGGCGACGCAATCCTGATATGAAATTTTGTCAGGTGTTCCTTGTTCTAACCCTTGTTTTGATGGTATACTCCCTCTGAACTGATATCAGTCTTTTAGACATATCATGACCTATACACATCCCAATAGGCTAATCTTAGACTCGTTGGAAACTAGACACATAGGGATATAATTGTTATGAGGATGTGGAGTTTAATTATGTCTCTAAGCAATTCAATTTCTAACTCGAAGTTGATTCTAGAAAGTCATCGCCTATTGTGACTAATCTGTAGTAAATTGGGTATATCTCTCAGAATCCTACACCAAATTGTATAAACTTAGAGGCTTTGGAAAGTTAATACTTTTAGGGATAAATTTCTAGAAGATATTGTGACAAAAAAATCATAGTATCAATTTCTAATCGGTCAAGTAAGTTTGTTCTTAAATCTGTCCTACATGTGATGATGTGTTTGTGCAATGTTCTACTTATGTTCTGTTGGAGGTGTTAGAAATTTAGGGAAAGAAGTTACATATACATAGATTAAATGGTGACTTATGGCGATATTTTTCATGTTATTAGGATCTTCCTAAGGAAGCAAAATTTCTATAAAGGATAAACTCCAAACGTCAAGAGATTGACGAAGAAACGAGAAAGGTGATTATACCTTAAACTAGTTTTTGAAAAGTGAATGGGTTTTAAATTGTATTTCATTGAGTAAAGGTATGAATGTTTTTAAGATGAGATGTGCTATGAATATTTTAAAAATTTTTATTGTGAATTTTCATGCATGTTAGAATTGGGTTGAATTTGAACAAGTTATGTATGATTTCAGTTTACAAGTTTTATTGTCTTGATAAAGAAAAGGATTTGGCTTTGATTGCCTTTAATTTTGACTTGTGTTTAATTGCTTAGATAAAATCGCAATGGAAATTGCGATTCCCATATATATTGAATTTTGGGAAATACGCCCAACTCGTTACTTATAAAATGATACTGGCGTATAGAGGTCACATT
>JAOXYD010074397.1:0-12532 GCA_028565735.1 Pinacopodium congolense
AAGCTATGGTTAAGACTTATGTCTTTTCTCCATTAAACTTAGTTTAAAGTTTGGTTATGCTTTAAATCTAGCCAATGCGTTTTAATTTCAAAAAGTTAATTTCTAAATTAATGCTCTTAGATTTCTAACTCTCATAAATAATTAAAGTTTGGTCATTCATTAATTGATTTGTGTTGTTTATTTATTTTTCCAACAACCTAAGTAGATTTCTTGGTTCTTAAATTGTCTTTCACTATAATCTTAGGTGATCAGTCCAAAATCATAACTTTAAGACCTTCAATAAAAAAAAATAGTCCTTATTACATGTCTTTAAGCTCTCCTAACACATTAAAATATCAATTTGAAGCTAGAAAATGGATTTAACCACACATACTCATCAAAGCATGCAAAACATGCATCTTAAGCCACATACTTTAATAAATCCGAAAATATAAACTAAAATAAGTAGTTTATAAGTTACAAAACATGTTTAGAAAGCTCCTGTATAAGTCTTGAACTCCTTAAAATGATCTGGACATCAACACAGCTTCAGATTCCACAAAATCTTGCAAGAAAAATAAAAAAAATTCAAAAATATGAACATAAGAATATAAACTTTGATTAATCCAAAAAACAGAGGAAATAAAGTGATAATCTAAGTTAAGAAGCCCCTTATGATGGTTTATAAACTCAAATATAAGTCTTAACTTCAATCTCCAACAAATAGCAACTAAAAAACCAATCTAAAACTCAAATTACAGGTGTTTTTAACCTAAAACATCTAAGAAAAAAATGAGAGAGAAGCAAGAGCATCTCTCACTAAGTTAGATATGATTTCTGTCTATTTCTCTCTGTGTTGTTGTTTTTCTTATGTTATGCAAACTCTCTAGACTCCCACTTGTGCTAGTAGACAAAGAATATAAGGTAATAATATGCTACAGCCGCAATTATGGAGATTTGGAGTTGAAATTGTTGACTCCTCTTTCAACGACGGGCTGCCTCCCTACAACAGCACGCTGAGAGACCACCATTTAATGTTTAATTTTATCTCTATAACGACCCCATGTTCATCCATCAATGTGAACCTGGCAGGGTGCCGTTAATGGACTGAAACAAGGCCATTTCTTCTAATTTTTGCTCCAATCTTCATCTGCAATCTCCATCCTACAAATTAAACATAATAAGGAATAAATTAACAATTAAGCACTAAATTAGGGGTCATAATTCAACAAATTAACCATTAAGACTCAATCAATTTGACCCCTAACAATCTTCAAAGAGAATAAGAACAATCTTAGTTTAATTACATTCTTTAACACACCATTATACTTGAACAAGTCGGATATATCCAATAATGTCTCTAAATAGGTCTTTGGATTCTCTAAAGGTAGTCGTCCAAAATAAGATTTCTTGATCATAAAGATGATGCCATGGGATATCTTAAATTGATCACATTAACATTTAGCTTCACAATATTGGCAATGGGTTAGTTGTTGTGTCCTATAGTAAGATCCATCATCATCGGCTTCCATCTCTCCTTATGATGGCATATAATATCCTCTTCCTATGGCTTCATGTTTACAAAGTGTGTTTTAGTCTCAAACTACTCTTCTTCAATCTCTTCTTCTTCTACTTTGCTACTATAATCCAATCTAGCTTCCTTGCATAGCCTGTAAGTATTTTTCTTCAATTTTATAATCAAATGGTAAAATCTTAGGCTTTTAGCCATGATTGTGTATAAACAAAGTAAAAATAGACTAAAAGGCAGTAAATTAAAAAAAAAACTGCAGGCTAAAAATAAAGCACGCGACAACAAAACAATCAAATAACCAATTAAAGAAAACAAATAAAAAATGAAATAAGAGATAAATCTAAAATAATAAACATTGTTCTAATCATAATATTTTATAATTAGATCTTCAACAGCGACACTAAAAATTTGATGTAGTTTAAATATAATAAAGTAAATCTAATCCCCAAGACCAATTAAAGGCAAACACATCTTGTCAACGAGTAGTATAAAATGGTAAGTAAATCAAGTGTTGTATTCCATAAGGACTAAAATGTAAATAACAAGTCAAATGATGTTTACTTATTCAAACAATCAACTTTTGATTAATGAGAATTTAAAAGTAAATAGTTAATGAAATGCTAAAATGCAACTATCATTATCTAATGATTATGACTCTTTTAATGAAGTAGAGTAGCTAAGGTTTTGGAATTAAATGAGTTAATAACTTCTACTTATATGTGGAGAATGATTTAAGACCCGCTTCACTCACTCAAAATACTGTTTATGGTTATAGAAGAATTTTTTTTCTTTTTTAAACTCAAACTACCTACTTGGTCCATAAGTAACTTAAAATAAAAGGTAGGAAAAATAAGAAGCCTAATTTTATATTCATTAAATTTAGGAATCCTCACATAAAAGTATAAGGTTTGGTCCACTTTTAGATTTAAGTACATTACCTAATTGATTTTCCAATGATTAAAGCCTAATGGTCTTAGAATTTCAATTATCTAATGCTCTAACTTAGGTAATCAAACTAAGCTAGGTAAAATAAACTTTCAATCAAGATAAAAATAAAACGCCCAATTAGTTTATAATCCATTCAAATTCCTATCCTTAACTAAAATAGTTTACTCAATCATAATCATTAAAGAAAGGTAAAAGGAAGATATAAAGAGCATATCCATGGAATGAAATATTAATATAGAGTCAATAAAAGTATAAAAATGAAAAATATGAAAAACCAATAAAGAGATATTCATTCCCTAAAGATCTTGGGATGTTTTTGCCCTTTGAGTGCTCCCACAAATCGTAATCACAAAATAATGAAAATTGAAAAAGAAATTGAAAGAAAACCTATCAAGATAAATGTTGATATAAATTTCTAATTCTAGCTACTAAAAAGTGGTGAAAATAAGTGTTTAAATAGTCTCAAGGGTGGCTTCTAGAGTTTTTACTAAATAAGGTAAGCTTTAACGGTGGTTAAAATGTTGTACAATGATGTCATTTAATACTCGCTGTTGATCTCTTTATTTCAAGCTTCAACGGTGCTTCATCTAAATACTAATACCATCATTAATCAATCTTAAAAACCATCTTTGATCTTCTATATTGTGCTTCTTATGCTCATTTTTGCTCCAAATTGCTCTAATTTTCATCCATAATCTCCAAGATCATCATAAATCTAAAATTTAGCAAAAAGAACTCTTAAATGATATAATTTATGCATTTAATGGGTACGAATGTTATATGTTATGCCTTAAAAGTCATACAAGTTACCCATTAACAAACAATCTATAATAGGTAATTAAGCACTTAAATAAACCAGGATCTACATATAATCCACTTACATATCTATCTTTAGCTATAAAATAATTTGGCCACTCATGATTATTAATAAACATAAAAATTTGATACAAAAGCACATGTTCTCTTGTTAAAACAATTAAAGTTAGATACAAAAGAGTAAAAGAGCATAAAGATACCTCATAATAATCTATCGCAACTATAATCTCAGCTCCAATCCCTTGATCTACTCCTTAGAACCTTGAAAACCACTCTTAATGTCTTGTATATAATTAAGAGAAAACTAAAATAAAAAACCTAAAATTATGCTAACTATCTGACTAAAACCTACTAGAAAGACTTCTAAGGCTCTCTAAACATATACTTATATATGATCCAGCCAGGTTTAGGTCGGTTTAGGGATGAATAGTCTAAATTGCCCTTAAAATATATCCTAGAACATGCCTCAAGAGAGAATAACAACCTTTAAAATCACCACACAATGTCACTATTAAATACCAACATTGTTCTTTTGTCTACGAAGTGATCTTTAATAGTGGCTCAAAAGGACATCAGTGAAGCTGTTGAAGGTAGTTGTTTGATCTTCTAAAAAATTCATCTATACTTTGTCATTCTCGAAGAAGACTCTCTATTTGAACATAAACCTACAATTTAACTATAAATGCACATAAATTAGACAATTTCACATCAAAATAAGTGTGAAAAACATGTAAAATCATGGCCTAAAAACCTATATACTACACCCAATCATTTGTCCTTCATAGTGAGACCCTTATGGTGTTTTTTTACTACCAAACGTTAGTTTTTATTGAACCTTAAATATCTAGTAATACTTGTTTTTTTTTTCATAATTTCATTATGAAGTTATTAAATTAGATTCTAAATCTCTTAAATGTTTCTTTAAATTTTACTCTCATCTTTAAAAGGGATATTAATATTATCCTAATCTTGAAAATATCTTCTTCTTTTTTTGCTAATGTTACTTTAAAAAAGCTCTATTCTTCTCTATAGGGAGAGGATAACGATGTGCTAGTCTATACTTTCTATAAGCCTTATGGCACCTAAGAAGGCGAGGGTGAATTAGGTATTTAGAAAATTCTTTCTAAACTCACAATCTAAGTAACATAAATCAATTCCAACTATATGCAATCTTTAAATTAATATTAAATCTATATATAATTCTAATATTTATACCAAACAAACCAAATTCAAGTAAGTATAAATCAAACTTAATATGCAAAGTATAAAAGAGTTATGGGGAAAAAAGGATATATAAGGATTTATAGAAGTTCGGTTAATCCAAAGCTAGCTTACGCCTCTCTCTAGCTACTAATTAAAAATTTTGCTAAATTAAATTTTCTTTAAGGTAAAGAGTGACCCTTATAACTTTTTTCTTTCTGACACCCAATTATAATCTTATTTCCAATGGGCGAAGAGGAACCTAACAAATATTCCTTTTCTATGAGTGAAGAGTGATCCTTAATAAAAATTGAAATTCAATAATATTGTTCTCATAATTAAGCCCTATAATTAATCCCCAAATTCATTCTCTCAAGTCATAACTCAATGGTACACAAATAAATATATTAGCTTAATTAAAAATAATGTAAGAAAGGTCTATTATGTAACTTATGCAACACCAATACTTAATGCATTCCCTAATTCTAATTCAATGAAATTCTTCACATAAATCAATTCCAATTCATATTCAATAACCAATGCAATTTAGATCTTCTTTATTCAAGGTGAAAAGCAACCTATTAATAATCTTTTTAATAGCAAAGAGAAGCTTATAACTCAATCAACAATCGACACAATCAAAGTCCCCAAATTGATAAACATACACATATAATGGTGTTTTAATGCAAGTTCAATGATAAAATGTATTTAACATTTCTAGGTATGAAAATTAAGCAAAATAAATCTCTTATAAGCTATAAGAACCCAAAAAAAATTAATCAAAACAACAAAAATGGATTGAAAGCATGAATGAATGAGATTAAACAATATTTACTCAAGAACTTATAAAACTTTAAGTAAAATGATACAACTTAGTAAATAAAGTGATCTTTAATTTTCTACGAACAAAAAATCATATTCATAAAACTATTGGAAGTTTAATAAACTAGAAACAAAAAAAAAAACAAATTGAATCAACATAAATGAAATAAGAACTAAAACAATAAGAATCAAGGGAAACACTAAAACTCATAAACTTAAGCAATATGTCTTTGTAGGCTTAGAACTCTCTAAAAAATGGCATAAAGATGATAACGAATGAATTAAAACTCTTTTGAAAGCTTAAAGAAACACACAAAAAATAGATTGGAATCATGAAAAAAAAAGGATTAAAGCAGATGAACACAATGAAACTTGAAACTTTGGTGAAAGTGACGTAATTTCTCAAAAGCTCTCTAAAAATGTTTCCTTATCTGAAAAAAAATGACTTGGAAGAGTTAGAAATAAGGATCTAAATATGAAAAAGCCATTATATAAATTATCTAGCCATTAGAAAGTAGTGAATTTTAGGATTTTTACTAAAAATAAATGTACCATTATATAAATGGACGTAACGGTAGTTTCCACATTTATCAACAATGCCATTGTTCTTTGAGCACAATCGTCATTAATGTCTAAAATAGGGATTATAATGATGGTTTGCTTGACTACAATAATCCCTTAAAACAAACATTATACACTATCATTAATGACACCAAAAAATCACTTTGAAACTTAACCAAAAGTATTTCTAATGCTTCTAAATGTTTTTTTTCCATCATAAAATGGAACTTCAGTTAAGTTTCAAAAAAATTTTAAAGACTTTTTGAAAAATAAAATTGTCCCAATTGAATTAAATTCAAAATTTTGAGTTAATAAAAATTATGAAACTTCGAAACTTTTATGCAAATGCAATATTCAAAATGAGCTAAATTCTATGACTTAGATAAAACTATTTGTGCACATATGTCATGACAAAGTGATCCTTTTTTAAGCACTGATTAAGATCAAGAAAACTTAAATACTAAAACATATTCTTAAACCTATTCAAACTTCTTCATTTTATCTTTATCTTCCTTCCAACACTTCAATGCTTGCTCCAATCCTCTTTTCCTTCATTAATACATTCTGCCTTTAGATCCAACACATGTCCTTACACATTTTACATTAACCTATGTTTCTATCCAAACTAAACCATTAGTAATGAAAATGTGTTGTCATTATCAAAACACATTAATGGAATCTTTCTTGGTTTGACATTCTGATAAATTTTTTATGATGACAAAACATGTTATATTAAAAGCATATAAAATGAGAAACACTTCATGTAAATGCACCGTGTATTATGGAATGATATCTCTCTCCCCTTTCATATTGAAAACCTATATTACTTCTTAATATCACTTGACTCCCCCCCCCCTTTTGACATAATCAAAATGAAAACCAATTGTTAAACAAAAAACTTGCTAGATACATACTACCTATAAAAAATATTACTTGTAAAAAAAATCATTTGTAAGAAAAAGTTATCACTTGTTAAAAATACTCATTTGTAAATTATACCACTTTTAATTGAAAAGCAATCACATAAAGTCCCTTGTTATAAGATAAAGTATAATTTTTAAGAGTAAAAAGACATCAAGATTTTGAATAACTATTTGATAAACAAATCCATATCTTTCATAATCAAGCAAAAATTCTTCAAAAAAATCCTAACTCTCTTCTTGAAGCTCATTCCCCCTTAATTCATGCATTTTGAAAAAATATACCAATTATATATTATACCACCCCTATATGTGTGCAATTATACATTATGAAACGATAAAGCATGAAGAATGGACTTAAATACACAAAATGCATTATCAAAAACATATTATGAATCATTATGCTTCAAAAACGATTATTTTCATACATTATGCATCTTTATACACCAAAAACACATATTGTACAACTTTTGCATCAAAATCATAGATATTTATCTATATTATACATAATTTGCATGAAAAACACCATGATATGTCATATCATTCCCTAAAAGCAAAACATAAGAATAAATATAATTTAAAAATGATTTTTCATACAAGAAACAACTATCATTATGTAAAATGATGTATTCCACCTAAATTTGTGCATTTCAAATGATTAAATAAGAGTTAAAGTACTCATAAAGGGGATTTCAACACATAAGACAATTTCAAATGTGGTTTCACTTGTGAAATATGATACCAATTGCAAAAATTATACAAGGATTCAAATATCAATAATAAATGATGATGATATCAATTGCAATAAATACACTATAGTTGTAAATGATTATGATACCAAATGTAAATGACATTAGTTGTAAATGACCATATGTAAGTGTTACTAGAAGATCAAATTTAAACTCAATGTAGCATATCAAATTCAAAAAGTATAAAAAGTATAAGGTCTTCCCCTAAGTAGATGAAATAAATATTTCTACCTAAAAAATTTATGCCAACATCATAAAATGTATGTCAAGCTAAATATTATCATATAAGGATATAGAAATACCTCCTTTTGCAACATCTCTTAATACCAAAATTTAACTCCTAACTTGATTCAACAATTTTGTTTTGATAAGCTTATGTGAGTCTTTCATGGTATTATTTTTACTTTCTACTTCAAAGTTGGAGATACCTCCTTTTCTTTTACTTTTATGCTTGACATTAATTTTTCAACAATGACTATTGAACTATAAAATAAAGAAATAATGGATTTTAGATACCTACATAAGCTTGAGTCCTTGGGGATTAACCTTTGTACCTTTCTTAACTTATATTTTTAAGGGTTTCTTAAACATTCTGTATTTAATAAAGAAAAATTTTCTATATGCCCAACCTTACTACAAAAATAACATATAATATGTCTATTATGTATATGGCCATGAAACCTATTATCTTTATGCAAAAATTCATTTCTCCTATCAAAATATGCTTTCCTATGATGATAGTCAAGCTATGAAGAATATGAGAATGCATCACACCATTATGCCTAATATAAGACCTAAATGCATTTCTAGATTTACCATTCCTAAATATTCTTAATAGGTGAATTTTTAGCCTAGAATATGATTGAAACATGTTTAATGTCCTAAAATGAGCATATGGAATGTTTCTAGGTGGATAGGAATGCATTTTTGTTACTTGAACATAGGTTGGCCAAAATTGCCTCCTATATGGCCTAACACTATGCTTATTTTTCTCTTGATGAAAGTTCCTTCTAGGAAGTGAATATAGAGTGTTCCTAGATTTGTAAACATATATATAAGTAGCTTGCAAATGTGTAGGAAGTTTTTGCCTACCTTAAGGCCTAAATGCCTTATTATGTGTTTTTTCATTCCTAAAGAAATTATGACTAGTTTTGGGTTTAGGGACATCCTTCTTAGCTTTTATCTTAGATGCATACATGAATGGACAATTATTCTTCTTAGAATGTGATTTTGATGAAGAAGTAACGTTATAAAAAGATGGTTTACGAATAATCTTATCTCTAGATTTTTTTCCTTTAACAAAAAGTTTTTTTGGCATCATTAGAGACATTTCTATCAATAAGACCTAGGCCTTACCTATCATAAGAATACTTTTGAGCTCCTAATATGCAATTTAACTTCTCTTTTCCCTTTATAAATTTAGAAAAAGATTCCTTTAGGTCATCTACTTCCTTCTTTAAACACTCATTTCCATGCATTAATTTTTCATTGTCACAATTATGAGTAACAACATTGACACATTCAGATTTTATCGTGGCATTCATATCAGTCTTTAACCTATTAATTCTAACATGTATGCAACTTTTTATTCTCTAACCTACAAGTGTCCATTTCCTTATTTAAGGATTCATTCTCATTGAGCAGCCTATCACTCTCAGTTATGCAATCATTCAAATTCTTGGAAACTTCCTTATGTTTAGAAGAAAGCTTCTTCCTTTTCACTATAGTAAATTTTAAATACTTAACCAAATTATCATATGAAAATTCATCATTCATATCAACATGATCATTTTCAACATTAGAAGAGACTAAGATGGTGCCTCATCCACCAAAGCTACTAAGCATATTTTTTATAATTTTTCTTCTTTCTTTTCTTCTTATTTGGCTTCCTCCTCCTGCACTTTGTACCTAAAACATTTTCTCCAATCTACATCAAATATCATGGGCCATGATACACATATAAACCTTAGCAAGTACACATCTATCTGATGCATCATATAAGATATGCATGACTTTTTTGTTCAAAGAAGTAACTTCATCCTCATTCGAAAAAATATAAGGGCCATTTTCAATAATTTATTATAGATTAAAATCTTTTCCCTAAAAAAATTTTTATCCTAATTTTCCATTCTAAGAAATCATGCCATTAAAGAATGATGGTTTATTTACATCTAAGCCTTCTTGAATGAATCATAAAAATGTGTCATCATGGATTTTTGCCCACTAGTTTCATTAGAAATTTTGAAAAAGTGATACCTATATTTTGATACCATTTATATGCCCTATGGCATCCAAGAGATGGGGGTGAATTTGATATTTAAAAAATTCTTTATAAACTAATAACCTAAGCCAACTAAATTAATTCTAATTGTATACAATCTCTAAACTAATATTCAACTTATATATTATGCCAATATTTATGCCAAATAAACCAAATTTAAGTAATTATAAATAAAAATTAATATGCACAATATAAAAGAGATAATGGAAAGAAGGATATATAAGGATTTATAGAGGTTCATCCAACTTAAATTTAACCTATGTCCTCTCTTTAACTATTTGTTGGAAATTTTACTAATTCAAATCTTGTTTAGGATGAATAACAACCCTTATAACATCTTCTTTTCACAAAATAGGCTAAAAGCAATCTTTAAAATCTTTCTTAAGGTTGAAGAATAACCTAACAATAGTCTTCTTCCTAATGGATAAAGAGGGACCCAACTTCTTTTTCTATGACTGAAGAGTAACCCTTAACTAAAATTGAAATTCAACAATATTGTTCTCACAATTAAGCCCCACAATCAATCACCAAATTCAAGATTTTAAATCATAACTCAATGGTACACAAATAAATATTAGCTTGATAACAAAATGTAAAAAGGGGCTCTTTATGTAACTTATTCAACACTAATACTTAATCTATTCCTTAATTCTCATTCAATGAAATTCATCATATAAATCAATTCCAATTCACATTAAATAATCAAAGCAATTCAAATCTTCTTTATTCAAGGTGAAGAGCAACATATTAACAATCTTTTTAATGGAAAAGAGAATCTTGTAGCTCATTTAATAATGACACAATCAAAGTCCTGAATTGTTACACAAATATACACCTATAATGGAGTTTCATTTAAGCTCAATGATAAAATGTATTAAACCTTTCTAAGTATGAAAACTGAGAAAAATAAATCTCCTAGAAGCTATACAAACCAAAAACAGATTAATCGAAACAACAAAAATGAATTTAAAGCATGAATTAATGAGATTAAATAATATTTATTCAAGAACTCATAATACTTTGATTAAAATGATACATCTCAATAAATAAAGTGCTTTTGTTTTTTTAAGGGCATAAAATAAATTTCATTCTTCCAGAGGTTTAATAAGCTATAAAACAATGGATTGACTTAACACAAATGAAAATAAAACCTGAAACAATAAGATTGAATCAAAGGAAACACTTAAACTTGTAAACTTGAGCAATGTGGCTTATAGGCTTATAACTCTTTAAAGAATGACTTAAGAATAACAAAAAATGAATTTAAACCCTCTTGAAAGCTTAAAAAAACAAACTATGATGGATTAAATAAACATAAAATAGATTGGAATCATGAAAAACAAGGATTAAAATAGATGTACACTATGAAACTTGAAACTTTCATGAAAGTTTTGAAATTTTTAAATGCCTCTCTCAAAAACATTTCCTTATCCTAACAAACAACTTGGTAGGGTTAGCAATAGGATCCTAAATGTGAAAGAGGCATAAGATAGGTTAGTTAGTTGTTAGAAAGAAGTAGACATCAAGATTTTTGTTAAAAAGGAAAGTACCATTATAAATAAGGAAATCAATGACAATTTATGCATTTATTAATGTCGTTGATGTTCTTCTAGCACAACTGTCATTACTATCAAGAATAGGAATTACAATGACGATTTGCATGGCTATAAAAGACTCATGAAATTAACGTTGTAGACCACCATTAATGACCTAGAAAACTCCTTTAAAAAGTGAATAAAAGTATTTCTAACACTTTTAAATATTTTTCTAACATCAAATTCAACCTCAGTTAAGTTTCAAAACATTTAAAGACTTTTTGAAAACTTAAATTCACCTAATTAACTTAAATTCAAAACTTTAGCTTCTTTAATAACAATTATGCAAGTGTAATATGAAAATTTAGCTATAGAGATAGATCACTTGATCACACTTGAGTTTTCCTTGTCCAGTCGCTTATCATTTTATCATTTTTCTCTATAGTATATAATATGTGGAATTTTTTTTCAAAATTTTTATTGTTCATTTAAAAATTTTCCTTTTAAGTTCAACTATTTTTATGATTTAAGATGTTATAGTCCTTAATTAATTATTTTAATTAGCAATTTAATTTCATTTATTTATACTTTTAGAAAATTAATACTTGATAATCATTACGATTTTATTTACAGAAAACGTATATTCTTAAGTAATTTGTGACTTCTTTTAAACATTCTCACCATCTTATTTTAGTTTCAAATAAAAACAATGAAAAATAAGTTATAAAAAAGTGTTTGAAATGAGTGAGTAAATAAATCCATTTCACGAACTTTTAATTGATAAAAGGTTTAAGTTATTGAGCGGTTTTAGTAGCTAGTTGATGTGATGTTATTTATTTGAGTAACCAAGAGTACTTATGACAAAGTGTTCACTTTCGCGTAAAAAGACTAAATGAATTTTCAACTAAACTTCTAAACTTACGTTTGCATTTTTTTATGTTATTAATAAATAAAATATGAGAATTTTTTTAAAAAGATGATACATTTTTCCTTTTTAATATTTATTTTATATAAAGAAATGATTGGTGTGATTCAGGTTGAATTTTGAAGAAGCATAAGTGTTGCGTTGGTTAGGTGACTTTAAAAATGACGAGTGATTTAAAATGATTTTACTTAAAACCAACGGACTTTTAAGGCAAGTGCACCTATCGCAAAAGTAATAAAGTGGAGTATTATTTCAGACTCTGAGT
>JAOXYD010074418.1:0-26164 GCA_028565735.1 Pinacopodium congolense
GAAGTAGTTCTAAATCACGTTTAAAATATACATTTATACCTAGAAAATCATCATGATCATTGGATATTCATTATCCAAAATATGAAGAAATCAAAGTTTAATGTTAATAAACATGATTAATCAATAATCTACCATCTTACTTCATAAAAAATAATCTAAATCAAAAGGAAAAATGTAATGATATACATCAAAATAAAAAAATCCATTAATTATAAATTATCTTGAAAAAGATGATAAAATAATAAACTTGTAGACAATTAAACATAAGTGTGAAACAACTATTCCCTTCTACACACTTAAATTGAACATTGTCCACAATGTTCATAAAATCAATTTGAAAGCATAGAATGAGATATAAAGGGAAGGAAAGCACTCAAAATAAAATGAGAATATCTTTTAATGCTCTGTTGAAGTGAACATTGAAATTTTGAGTCTTTGTTTACAACTAAAAATGATAAAAGGAAAATGAAAGCACAAGAGAAAAAAAAAATGAAAGAAAGCATGCTCCACATATAAAAAGATAAATCATCCAAGTACATCAATGGAGTCCAAATACAGCAAAAGAACCCATAATCCATGAGAAGTAGCCAAACTACAACTAAAGAAACGGAAATACAGCTAAAAAAAGACATGCCTATAAGCCAAATGAGTAAGAAAAAATAGCTAAAAATTAGGGTTCTAATCATCTACCAGTTGACATGCCTCAATCCTTGCTAGTCATTAGCCAATACTTGCCATTTTTTGCTCTATATGCACTAGTCGACTCTTAAGTCATAGAATAATGGATCTCACATCAAAGGAAGGCTCAGAAGAAGGTGCATGAGGGACATAAGCCCAAGTATGATCATCTGGTGGTGGCCCATGCATGCTCAGAGTGGCCTCAGAGGAAGCCTCTCCTATATGTTCATCGAGAGCTAGAATAGGGGTAAGCGCTGGAAGATCATCTTCATCAATATGCTCACCTGCCTATAATTGTCTAAAAGTAATGTTCCTCCACTCCCAACTAATTCGATAATATGAACAAAGCTTAAGAAGTGAATAAGAAATGGAGTTGGTTAGATGTACAGCTACCTCACTAGTAAAAGAAACTCTTGCTACCTCAAAGATCCTTGTAAGTAAACAGGGAAAATAGAAGATCCTTGTCCGGCGAGTAAATATGATGACATTCCTAATACTTTGTAAAATAAAACTGGCCAAAGGCAATCCTTTTATGGCTCCTAATTTATGCAATAACTTATACAAAAGATAAGTATCAACAAATTTAATCTCATTGAGACCATTGGCCCTAGGAAGCACAGTGACACTAAAGATAGCCACACAGCTATGCGATCTTTAATGGTTAACTGATTAGTATGATACTATCTCTTTTCAGGTGGAATAACCAATCCTAAATGAGCTCATACTGCATCAATAGGCACTTGATCCACCCTATGAATATAAATCTCACCAACATCTGGCTCCTCTAAAAATTGAAACAAGGAAAGAACGAGTGATAATAACTGGGGTATCTCTAACTGAAGAGCGAATGTCATGAAGATCAAAGGAATTATTTTCTAGTATATTAGCGAAGAACTCCTTCACTAATAATGGATAATATAGGGCCACTAAGGTGAGTACTGAGAGCCATTGGAGAGCTTAGAAAAGAGGTGACACTTGGAATTCGACCTCCATATCAGCTTCAATATATCTCTCAATAATGAATTCGTTATTAAGTCAGGCCTCAAACCAATTAGAGTTCTCTTGACTAGTAAAACAAGACTGATAAAAATTCAACCTTGATTCAGAGCTAAAAGCCCGAGTTAGAATGCCTAGTTATCATTTGAGTTAAAATGGTTCAAGAATCATCGTAAAACAAGATAGAAAACATAAAGAAATTCTTAAAAATTTTGAAAAAATATCATGAACATTTAATTCATTGTAAAAATATTTAAATTTTGATGATGAAATTAGGCCAAGAATCATCGTAAAACAAGATAGAAAACATAAAGAAATTCTAAAAAATTGAAAATATATCATGAATATTTAATTCATTGTAAAAATCTTTAAATTTTGATGATGAAATTAGGCCACAAACTTCATACCATTAGAAAGCTTATACAATTTATAACACAATGGTATAAAAATCCAACAAATTGGAGCAGTGAAACTTAAGAAAAATGAGAAAAAAAAACCTTCAATGGTGAATAGGGATCCAAATAGATGCAGCTGATTTATGAGATATTCTAGTAAATTCTTGAGATATGTAATAGTAAAATTGTGTTATATATAGAAAATGCAACAAATAGACACCAAGAACATAAGATTTGGACAAGAAATGAGTGAAAAATCAAGATTTTGAGGAAAAAGGGGACGATAGGAGTCAAGAGAAAGGGAAGAAGACTGACTTAAAACTACGTTGTTCAAAATAAGTAGTTAAATAGTGGTACCTAGGGAGTTAAACGGTACCGTTTAAATGGTTACGTTCAATTCCCCAGATAGGAGTAAAACGCGGGGTTAGAGAGTTAAACGTGGGGCTATTTACTCCTATCGTTTTAATCTCTGAAAAACAATTCTAAGATTGAAAATCAAACCAAACTCTCCAAATTAATCCCAATTCAAGTCCTAATCATTCCAGATGAATTAAACATAGAAATTGAACATGCATCAAGGCTAAAAACCCTGAAACATACTAAAATTAAATTAAAAGAGGATTAAAATACACTTAAATTAAAAACTTAACTTTAAAAGAAAATACTTAAACACGTAAATTTGCAGAAGAACAAATAAAATATTAAATTAAACTAAACCCACATATAAAAATGAAAAAGAAACATGCTCAAACAATAAGGAGAACACAAAAAAGAAAATCACAATAAGAACACACACAATTAAAAGACTTAACACTTTACTAAAACAAAAGAACTTAAAAAACTAAAAACAAATTAAGACTTCATAAAAGACCTTAAAAACCCTAAATAAAGCTAAACAAACACACTAAGCTTGCATTAAGGATTCTTAAAAGAGGCTTTATAGGACTAGAACAAAAGAACACACCAGAAAGATAAAAGCAACTTAAAAACACACCTAAATATCATACTAGATTAAACTTAAACATAAGCCACACCAAATTAAAACAATATAATTTAATTCATAGTTGGATTGCCTCCCAACAAGTGTTATTAAAGGCCTTTTAGCTAGACCTTAAAGTTAGGGAATTTTTAATTGAAATTTTAACTCACGATCTAATTGATTTATCCCATTCTTATCATATGGCAAGCTAACTTCCCAAAGATCCTTACACCTCTAAGTAGGTGTTGAAAAGCATCAAAATACTATCATTGAAAAGACATAATGCAAAGCTTTTACCCTTACCAAAGTACAATGGATGAAGGTTAAGAATTACTACTTAGGACCTAGGAATAAAAGTGGTAACTCCTAGGAAATCAATGCACTCACATGCTACTTCACTTGGCTCATCCTTATCAATCTTATCACAAGCCTCCATTCCACTCTCCTTTGGATCAATAAAAGCTTTTCCTCACCACCAATGATTTTTCCTTCATGACTCGCCTCAATTAGGTATTCTAGTGAAAATCCTAAGGTTTCTACATCATGGTCTTCTAAGACATTTATAGATTAATTCATAATTTGATGAAATTGAACCATAAATTCATAAAGGGATTCATCACTCTCTAAGGTTGCATCAAAAGGTTTAAATGCTTCACTTTCAAAATAATGGCTAGGAGTCATGCTCAAATTAACTTCCACATTGTTATTTAAATGAAAAATTGAGTCATCATTTACCAAAGCTGCATCATAATTTCGAACTTTTTATGTCAAGGGCTTGGTAATGATTCAAACATTCATCAATTTCCACATTATTAAGGTAAAAATAAATTAAAAACTCTTGCTCATTATTATACATGTCAAAAGTATTTAACTCACTTAATTATAATGCAGGAGAAGCATGCAACAGAAATGGAGAATATGCTCAAATGGATTCTTCCAATTGTGCCATTTAAGATTCTAATTGTAATTCTAAAAGAGCCTTATCCCTAATTCTACTTTCTTTAACAAGGAAATGCATTTTTCTAAATTCTCTTATTAAATCCCTCATTTCAATTAATTTAGCTAATGTAGATTCATGATCAAATGAAGGTTTATAAGATGATATAGAAAATTGCTCAGAAGAATCTTGGAAATAAGATGATTGACAAGGAGAAAAGGATAGTTCAAATTGGAATGAATTGTACTATAAATAATCAGGATAAGATGAATGAGCAAAAGCATAGGATTCATGATTGGATGCATCATGGTTCACCCATTCATAACTTACCTTTTCAAGCTCATACCATTGGTGATCTTGTCAATAATCATATTTCCCGCACATCTTTTAATGACTAGAATCAAGCACCAAAAGATGAGCAACACACAAACTTAAATGCAAGATAAACAAACAAAAATAAGAACAAAGAAAACAAACAAAAAGAAACAAAGAAACATAATATAAACAATATTTACATCCTAAAGTAATTGACAATGATATATTCCTAATGTCACAACCAATGTTCCTCGACAATGGTACTAAAAACTTATTGTTGGTTGGTTCGTTTAATACTTAATTAGCCCAAATAATTTAATCAATTAACATTCAACTTAAATTTAATTCAAAACCAACAATATGGTAGTATACCGGTCAAGAAGTAATATAATGGAGCATTTTTATGACCCTGGAATGTCGAACTCATAAGAAAATGGGGTGACTACTAGGGCAATCAGATCACAATTATCTAGGAGGCTAAAAATTACTTCTCAAATCCTTAATCATCTTTAATCTCATCTTAAGTTCCCAACTCAAAACAAGCATTAAGAACTCAAAAAAATAAAGATTATCATCCAATAATATGTTTAGAACTCAATCAATCCATCTAAGAACTTGTCTTTAGTGCCAAATCAAATTAAAACATCAATTGTATGAAAAAAGGTTCAAATTCAACACAAAAGAACATGTTCTTGAACACATATGAACAATAGAGCAAAATATAAGAGATTAAAGGTTTAAATAGCATCAAATGATGATATAAAATGATAGACAACCTCCAATCACGCATATAAACCCTTTGGAATCCTTAAAAAAAACCTAAAAACAACAAGTACGAGGTCTGGTAAAAGAAACAAAAATTAAAAAACTAACCTAAAAAAGAAAAAAGAAAAATAACTCTAAATCTAATTTTTCTCCTCTCAATCTAGTGTTAGCTACAATGAAAATGATTTCTGGAGCTCAATATATATGTGTGTTTGGAGCAAGTTGGCACCAGTGGGAGCAACATGTGATAAGTGGAGAGAAAAGATCCAGTTATAAAAAGCTCAACAAATGGCACTTGAAGAACACTTAAATGAAAGCTCTACAAGTACTTAAATGGCACTTGAAGAACATTTCAACAACATCTTTTAAGCCCCCACATTTGACTCCTGATCCTGACTTAAATGTGGGTCTACTAGGTTGAACATAGGATGGCTTTAGACCCATGTTTGGCTCCTATTGTAACTTCAATCTTCATACTTCCTTGAATTTTCACTTCAATTTAATGTTAACCTACAAATTAAACATATCTAAGACATAAATCAAGCAATTTAACATCAAAATAGGGGTCAATCAACATTAAAATATCAAGGAAAGTCATAAGAAATGACCCTTATCACACACCATAACATAAACACTTATATAACTAATTCACCATCAAGAAAGTGATGCATCTTATCATACACGGAGAAAACCCCTTCTCACAAAGAGCCTTGTGAAATCTCCTTGCATATATATAAAGGTGATTCAATAAGAAATGAGCCTGGGCTATATTCACATAGTCATGAACTTCAGTCAAACTGGTCAACAGATTAACACTTATCCCGTATGATATAGCAGGTCACAAGAGTACCCCAAAACATATAGCAAGAAATGTCTTTGGAAAGCTTCCTCATAATCTGTATTTGATAGTTTCTAAAGAACAAGTTTTCTTTTATTCTTGTTCTCTTTGAATTTATATTCATTACGAAGAAAATCAAGCTTAGATTCTAATCTTTTTGCATTAATGAGTTGAGGATCATTTTCATATTTAAAATCCACCCATCATTGTCACTCCATATGTCCTCATGCAACCCATTCTGAATGGTTAAAGACAAGTTGTCTGGGTTGAAGCACATGGATAATCAATAACAATATATTTCTAGCATTTGAACAAATCCCATATCATGCATCCATTAAACCTGATGGTTGATGAGATTGTGAACCATGTCATATACTTTACCTCAATAATACTATATTTGAAAACCCTATAGACAATTATTGTGCATTAAATTTAGACAACTATGGCCACCACTTACTTTTTATTGCAATCGAATAGCAATTTTTAAATATTAACCCTTTTAAGATATTGACTAGCATGACTACTACTGCTCACCTTCATATCCTTACCCTGCTGAGAACCTTACTTGCTTTGCCTGGCCTATAAACATTGTCATAGGTTATTACATATAAGTAATGGTAGTAATGAATTCAATCATTACATGAAATACATAAGAAAATGCAACATATTTGTGTCGCATAAACAGTTATGCCTTTATACAGCACCACATCACTAACCTATGCAACTCCTCATTTATCTCTAGTATCTAGTCCTCTACTCCAACCATAAGTATATTATCTTTTTCCAAATGAGAACCTTGCTTCCCTTTTTTGGCCTGTAAACATTGTCATAGTTTATAACATACACTCATTGTTAACACCTAGGACATTATGTATATGGATTCAATACATAAGGACAAACCAACTTTTCAACTGTACGAATAGGTATTTACTAGTTCTACCTACACGGTAAGTATACAGGCTGTAACTTATAGTACAACTGATATTGATCCCACAAGGATTAATTTTAGACACCTAACAATCTGAATTGCACTTTGATTAAGGTAAACAAAAAGTATAGAAACTGAAATTTGAACTAAATTAACCAACTTGAATGTATAAAATCGTAGAAGAAAGCAAAACACAGAAGATACTTAATAGTAGAGACTTAGGGGTTATTCTATCCTTATTTACCTTCCTTTTACCCTATTGATTTAATTGTGTTTGATCATATATATCCAATATTTGATTACTTTCTCTTGAGATCTAACCAATTAATCCCAATTGAGCTACCTAAAAGTTGAATTGAGACTTTCGATTCACAACTCTACTCCTAAACAATGCAATTGGATTTGAAGAAATCCTAAGAACAATTAACAAGTAATTAAAATCTCTCTTCAATCACCTATTAATCATTTAATTATAAGTCTGTTAAGCTACCAACTCTCATTATGCACCCGAACCCAAATAAATTAAAACAATCTTTTGATTCGAAGTGATTATAATCTTAACAATTAACATAAAAAACTATACATTAAATCAATATAATAAAAATTGGATAAACACTTTAACAACGATCCCTAAAATAGATTTAGCAATCCATAATCATGTTCAATCAAATAGCATTTAGATTAAACATCAAAAGGTAAGTAAAAGAAAGATGAACTAGTGAAGATGGTGAATCCCCCTTTACTGGAAAATCTGGACGACACTTGTTAAATCTTGATTGTCCTCCTTATTCTTGAGGTCTTCACATTTTTCTCCTTCAAAAAGCCCTCTATTTTTATCTTGGATGAATCCTAGCGTCAAAAGTATGGCTAATAGGGTTTATTGAAGTCTTTTATTGTCCAAAATAGTATAAAAAAAAATTAAACACGTCATCCCCAATAATTTGCCACGTCAACTTTTCCATCTTTCAACACTAGTCGATTTTTTTCTTTGTATATAGAGCTCCAATTGTCACGAAAGTTGGTATGTAGGCTCCCCACATGTTGTTCTATCACCCTATAAAATTTTGTAGCATTTGGAGCAATATAAGTACAACTAATTCCTTCCCTAATTCAGTTGTTCGAAATCCATTTTTCAGCTTAGCTTGTTATGATCTTTCGTTTCTACACTCTTTATAATTCGTCATATAACTTTGATATTTAGTGTGGGGCTTCTTAACTTGATTCTCTAATCCTCAAATTGATTCCATACCTCTTCTAGACCCAAAAGTGCCTTAAAATGTTAACAAATTTTCAATACAACCTGAATAATCATCAAAATCAACATAACAAGCATCTTATTCAAGAATTAATCTAATAAGCAACCAAAATCACGTGGAATTTCCTCTCAAACCTAAAGTAATGATTATGAATACATTCCTAAAAAATGTATAATTGGGCGATATCAAATACTTCCAAATGTGAACTACTGCTTGTCCTCAAGCAACGAATTAAACATCCACTTAAAACAAAACCAATCAAGAATTGAAAGTTAATTAAGTAAAAACAAATATCAATTAATGCTTTTGATTTAGCTAGCATACCAAAATTCTTTTATGAAAAAAGCTTTGTTATCACACACAATCACATTTTTAGTAAATAGGTAACCTTCAATGTATAATGTTAAGCATATAAGTTATTTTATATGGATCATCATGCAAACTTGTTTAAACATATAGTAATAACCATAAGCACAACTTAAGTTTCAAATTATAGTAAAGTTTTAAGGGTTCACCAAGTCTTTTGATGCAACTTAGTTATCCTTTTTGGCTTGTTTGCAATATCATCCAACCTTTTGACACAAAGGTAAACATTTTATCATAAACAACTCCGATTAATCAACTAGCTCACAATCATCAATGGTTACTAACTCCATTCATGAACTTCAACCTTTTTATTGGTATAAAGCCAACGAAGTGACTATCTTTGCTCACTTTATTTAAGCACATATAAACTTTTCATTCATTAAACTACAAACTATTGTAAATTCACATGACAAGCCACAAGTAACAACATCAAAAACTTGATATTATACACCAAGGTCACCCAAAACACATGCAATCATACAAAAATAAATAAAATAAATAATTGGACTAGAAATCATTCACGGATTGCTTAATGCTTTCAAAATCAACAACCTCGATTGAATTAAGTTACCACAATTAACAATCAAGTCCTAATTTTAATCAATCAAACATAGGATATTTAACTCATTCCTATTGGACTCACAATAACTCAAGTATGTAAATAAATGAAAAAATATGCTAAAGTTCATCTTCCCCTTACACTTAAACTCAAATTGTCCTCAATTTGGAGGATCAAAAAAAATAATGTACGTGAAGTGTAGAAGAGGGAAGGAGAATAAAACTCCCCTAAAAATTGAGGTCCACATGTAGGCATGGCTTGAGAGAATTTATTCCATTGCATGTGACCTGAAGACTTTAGAGAAAAGGGATATACGTTGGTTCCATCCACCAAGCTTACAATCATAAGATATAAACCCAAGCTAGTATTTGATTTATTAGCCTCCAGAAATCATAAAAGACAACAATCAAATATAACTTGAAAATCAAAAGAAAATGAAATAACCATCACACAAACTCAAAAAACAATTATAATAATGATGAAGATAATAATAATAATAATAATAATAAGTAAAATAATTAAAATTAAAATTAAAAGAGAATAAAAATAATAAAAGAAAAGAAAAAATTTTAAAAATTAAAAAGTAAAATTAAAAGAATAAAAAATAAAATTAAGTTAAAAAGGAAATAAAAATAATAAAAGTAATTAAATAAAAAGTCAAATTTGAAAAGATAAAACAGCTTTTTAACCGATGAAAAAGAATTTTAAAAATTTTTTTAAAAAAAAGCGTTGAAATAGCCAGGTCGCTTAACCTAGCCATGTTACTCTAGTCGCTGTAGCGACAGTGAATGAGCCACTCGTCAGTGAAAATTTTGTTTCTATTTTTTGTTAAAAAATTTTCAAAATTTTTTTTTTCATTATTTTTTGTCAAATGTTTTGAATTTTTTACAAACTTTTTGTTAAACATTAAACTCGTTTTTTTAAAAATTTTAACACAAAGTTTTGTTTTTTTATTTTTTTTTGTAAAATAAGTATATATAAAGGCAAGACATCAGTTAAACACACAAGTTAAAATTAAACTAACTACGAATAAAAACATGCTAATTTAGGACCCTTAGTTTGACCATGGTCAGTTTAACTTTAAGAAATAAGAGAATGAAAAGAGAATATGTCCCTTTCTTTCGGTGGAAATTCTTCAAGGTATAGCTTGCCATGATGCTCGTTCATCTTAAATGTTTTTCTTTCAAAGCTTTCCAACCCAAGAGCCTTATGCTTATAATCTGAAGTAACTTGAAATGGTTCGCTCCATCAAGACTTCATTTTACTTTAAATCAATTTCAACCTTACTCTGAGTCACTTCTTTCTTACCTTAACAACCCTTTCTGCTTGTTGCCAAGTCATTTTTGTAAAGTTGATAATATGTAGTGGTTTATTCTCACCCAAAGGGACATGTTTCAAGCATGGAAGTAAAGAGTTCAGTGGAATTATGGGTGGTTTTACCAAGGCGAATAAAATTAGGGTCGTCGTTTGTACCAAAGGTTTTGGATTTGGTATTGCACCTAACTCCTCCTCCTTCTCAACTTCTTCAATGGCTTCTATTTTCATACAACCCCTTCCTTTCACCAAGGACTTGGTCATGATAAATTCCAATTATTCATCCTTAATTCTCATTACTAACTTCCCTTTATGTACATCAATTAGTTCTATTCCAATGTTTATAAACGGTCTCCCTAAAAGCAGTGGACAGTTCTTATATTCCTCAAAATCAAGAACCATGAAATCTACTAGAATATAGAATTTATCCACCTTAATAGGCATATCTTCCACCACACTAACTAGCTTCTTGATTAATTGATCTACCAACTGTATAAGCATAAATGTTGGCTTTATGTCTCTCAATTCCAATTTCTTAAAGATTGACAAAGGCATAAGATTGATACTTGCTCTTAAATCACGTAAACACCAAGAAAATTTCAAGTTACCAACAAAAAAAGGTATAGTGAATCTCCTTGGATTTTGCAAATTGAATGGTACATGATTGGTGATGATAGAGTTGCAACTCTTTATTAATGTCATCGTTTGATTATCTTCCCAAGTCCGTTTATTTGATAAGATATGCATGAGAAACTCAGAGTACCTATGCATGTTCTTTAATGCTTCTACAAATGAAAGTTAGTCGGCAACCTCTTTAATTTATCCTAAAACTTGATGAATTGTACAACTACTCGATTCTTCTAAAGCTTTTGTGGAAAAGTAATATTGGGCTTGTATAGTAGTGGTGGCACATAAGGGTTCTTCTCCTCCTTTTCTTCTTATTTTTCTTTACTCACTTCCTTTGAACTTTCTACCCTCTCCCTTGGCTCCTCTAGTTCTTTTATAGTTATGACTTTGATAGCCTTCACCTATTCTTTCGGATTCGCTTCTGTTTTGTATGGAAGGTTTCCTACACTTTTGGAAAACAATGCGCTTGCAAGTTGGCCCACTTAAACCTTTAAATTGTGGATAGATGATGCATGGTTCTTAACCATTTGGTTGATTTTTTCCTCTATCCTTTTTTGGCTTTCCTCTTGACTTGCAAATTTGGAACCCAAAACATTTATTAGCTTGTCTATTTTGTTCTCTAAAGATCCAAGTCTATCTTGTTGGAAACCTAATGAGCCTTATGGTCTCATATTTTAATATGTATTATTAGTGTTCCAAGAAAATTTTGGGGGTTTATTCCACCCCGAATTATAAGCACTATAGTAAGGGTTACTATCTAACCTCCCTTGCAATGCTCCCATGTAGTTCACATGTTCTATCTCACTACCAGCCATCAAGAAACACTCTGCGGTTACATGACTCTTCTTACCATACAACTCGAATTCATGTTATATTACTTTCAATGATTGTGACGAAGTAACCTACAAGCTGTTCAATTGTTTAGCTAATGTTGATATCTAAGCTTGTACGACAGTTACTGAAGCCATGGAAATAACACCCTTTTACTCCTTTATAAGTGGTTGCCTACTCCTTTCTATAGCTTATAAACAACTATTATTCGTCATCTCCTCTAGTAGGTCATATGTTGCATCTATTGCCTTTCACATCAGAGATTCCCTAGCTGCTACATTTATTGTAACTCTTATCTGTATAGTAACTCCATTGTAGAATGGTTGCAGTAGAAATTCCCTCAATAGATTATGATGAGGACAATTCCTTTACAGCTCCTTGAACCTCTCCCATGCTTCATATAAAGACTCACCTTCACTTCACTAAAAATCTATTAATTCTTTAATGATTTTGGTAGTCTTTGTCAATGGAAAGTACTCGATTAGAAAGGCATGTACTAGCTGATCCCATGTTGTAATAGTCTCTAGATTTAGAGAGTTTAACCACGCCTTATCTTAGTCCTTCAAGGTAAACGGGAATAGCCTCATCTTCGCAGCATATTCTAATAGCTCATTATATCTTAATGTATAACAAATTTCAAAATTATTGGTCTGGAATAGGGGGCTTATGATACCTATTAATTGGTGTTGAAGCCAGGCCTCATAAATTCCATAAGATTTTTCTCGTACCTACCTTGATTCCTTTCTTCAACCATTATTCTTCCGATAGTTTCTTAATGCTTTACCTTCCTAAGTTCTCTTTTGTACTTTGCAGTGTCTGAAATTTCAGCTTCCTCCAACTTGTTTAAACTCCTAGTCACTCTTATGTTCATGCACTTGCAATGACACAAGAAAAATATAAAATATCTTTAAATCAAAAGAATCCAAATCGAATAAAATTTTAAAATAATAATCCCCAAAAATTGTGCCAAATACTTGTTTGCTAGTTTTAGCTACACTGCAAGTATACAAGTAGTAACTTATAATGTAACTGATATTGATTCTACAAGGATTGATTCTGGATGCCTAACAATCTGAACTGCACTTTGTTTAAAGAAAAGAAAGTATAGAAACTAAAATTTAAACTAAACTAATGAACTTAAATGAATGTAATCTTAGAAGAAAGCAAAACATTAAAGATACTTAATAGTGGAGACTTAGGGGTTGTTCCATCCTTATTTATCTTCCTTTTACCCTATTAATTTAATTTTGTTTCATCCTAAATATCTAATAGTTGATTACCCTTTCTCAAGATCCAGCCAATTAATCCCAATTGAACTACTTAAAAGTTAAATTGTAAGCTCTCAGTTCACAACACTACTCCTAAATAATGCAATTAGATTTGAAGTAATCCTAAGGATAATTAATAATTAATCTATCTTAAATCACCTATTAATTATTTAATTGAAGGTCTATTAAGCTACTAACTCTCATTGCACACCCTAACTTAAATAAATCAAAATAATCTCTCAATTTGAAGTAATTATAAGTTTAACAATTAACACAAACAACTATGCATTAAATCAATATAGTAAAAGTTCGATAAACAATTTAATAAAAATTCCTAAAATAGATTTAAAAATCCATAATCATGTTCAAACAAATATTATTTAGATTAAACATCAAAAGGGAAATAAAAGAAAGATGAACTCGTGAATATGGTGAATCCTCCTTTGCTGCAAAATCTAGACAGCACTTGTTAAATCTTGATTATCATCTTTGGTCTTAAGCTCTTCACATTTTTCTCCTTCCTAAAACCCTCTATTTTTTTCTTGGATGTTTCCTAGGGTCATAAGTGTGGCTGATAATGTTTATTGAAATATTTTATTGTCCAAAATAGCATAAAATGAAATTAAAAACGTCATCCCCATTAATTTGCCACATCAGTTTTTAGCCCTACTCAGTCTCTTTCCTATATCTTTGTCGAAAGAGCTCTAATTGTAACGAAACTTGGTATGTAGGCTCCTAAAATGTGCTTCTAGCATGCTATAAAATTTTGTAATATTTGGAGCTATATAAGTATATATAATGCCTCTCCCAATTCAGCTATTCGGAATATATTTTCCATCTTAGCTTGTTATGATCTTTCCTTTGTACACTCTTCATAATTCGTCATATAACTTTGGTATTTGGTGTTGAGCCTCCTAAATTAATGTTGTAAATCCTCAACTTGATTCCATACCTCTTCTAGATCCAAAAGTGACTTAAAATTATCAAAAGTTCTATACACCTAAACAATCACCAAAAGCAACATAAGAAGCAGCTTATTCAAGAATTAATCCAATATGCACCAAAAATCATATGGAATTTCCTCTCAATCCTAAAGTAATGATCATGAATACATGCTTAAAATATGTATAATTGGGTGATATAAACAAGTACATCATAATAAAAATATACAATCCCAGGCAAAACTGTACTACGTTGTCCTATTATTGAGTTTATAAAAACCATATAATACAATGACTATTTTTCTAATATATGAACATCAACAAAGACAAGTTGAAGAAGCTAGAGGTTATATAGACATCATATCCCACCATGTAATCACATGGAGCATTTATGATTTTGCTATCGATGAAGAAGGTATAAAAACTATATACATTTCACTTCAGTGTCATCTTACCATAACCAAAGTTCATATAAGGTGTGTCAATTTTGGTGGAATCGCAGTACAACTCTTGCTACTTAACAAATTAGATGAACTCTTTACATATTCGTAACAAATTAGGTCAAACAAGGGTCCAATTCTAATGGTAGATATTCTTGACAATAAATAAACCAAATATTCATTACACACTTAATGCAAATGGCCAACATGTTCATCATCTTTCACTATAGAAACTCTTAAAGTTTAACTAATGGTCCATTTCATATTCATTATAAACATTGCTCTATGAAGTCTCTTGTAAACTTAACCATATATATGATTTTTTTAATGCCAAAATATTATTGTTGGAATGATAACATTAATCCAACAAGAAAACAAAATCTATACACATTACCTTCTTGAAAGGTGACATCCTAAAAAACCTACGCTAAAACTGTGTTGTTTCAAATGGAAAACTAGTACAATTAAATCGATTAATAGTGATCAAGCAAACTAAAAACGCTCTACTCAAAGCTATTATTTTTACGTTCTGATTCCCACCATAGAATGAATGGCTTCCTAGAGAACTTTCAATACATGTGAGAAATTCTACTATTACCCATTAACATTTATACCACTACAAATTAATTGTTATACAGTACCATGGGGCTATGCTACCACAATGTTGTTGCTATTGCCTATAAATGTCCTTACACAAGGTCATATACATAACTTCACTTTTTACTCATATAAAATCATATGTAACTTTCTATCTTCTACAACAAATAATACATAATATGTGACATGATGTCATTTATACATTATGAAGCTTTTCTTTCGTTGTGTTAAAATACAATAGTTTTTAGATGATATCATGGTCAATTAGAAGGTTATGCAGTAATTAAGATACTAATTGCTTTCATTAATCATTCTTCAAAGTTGTGATCCATAAAGTGCATTGTAAATTTTGACTTTCCTATTCCATTCCCTATTATATGCAACATTATTGACATCAAGATTACAAAGATTAACTGTGGATGAGTTGCAAATCATTCTAAATCACCTTAAATCATTGCATCCATAATCAACATAATGAGCATCCCTATATGCTATAACATCGGGAGCATAATCGACTATTAGATCAACATAATTTTCTTTGGGTTCTTTCTTAACCAATGCATTTGTACATGTTACAAAAGTGATATCAAAATGTTATACTAGGCCATTTTGCAGTCTCTAAGTACTCTTTAAGAACTTATGTAGCACTTTGCATCTTAATGCATTAATATAACTAGTGTACTTACTAAATATGAAATATCTAACTATATGTTACAAAGATATATCAGATTTAGAACTCTAGTTTCATATACCTTTTATACATCATGTTGGTACATCATTGTCTTGTCTAGCATTGTTATGGGAAGAAATTATGTTAAACGCATTTTATGATTAACCTTCACTTATATCCATAATATGATTGAAATTATGAATATCTATGCATGTAAACTTACCCATAATATCATAAAAGTACTATAGTAATTATGGTTCTATTATAATAATCTTTGCTCGTAGTCTCTGTGCTACAGCTAATTTTCCATCATCATCTCCCATTATAATAGAGTCAAGCACAAAGATTCTCGGTGAATTGTGTTGCTTTAGGTCTAATTCCATAAAATTTCATAACCTATGTAAGTTATCCAATATCAACATTTCACATGATTGTGTTTTATATAAGTTCCTTGTTCCACTATCTTTATGGATCATCATGGAATGTAAGTTCTAGTAACCTTATTTTGATCTCTACGAGCAATAAAATCTCAACACCATATTGCACGAGAATCAACTCTAAGAAAGATGCTTAAGGTATAAAGACCCCATTGATGTTCATTTTTTACACCTTTGCACAGGTGTCTACATTGTGAATACCATACAACTAAGTACGACCTTTAGAAACTAGTAGTGCTTCCTATCTCTCTTGGGCACCCCCTCTCTATTTAGTTCATTAATCCCATTGACTTAGACATGTTCCCTTTAACTCAACAAACAATCGTTGAGTTTTTTTTTTCTCTCCAATACATTCGTATCCACTTTTGGATTATCCCTACTTCATTTCCTAGAAAGACTACATAAACATATTCATATAAGTCAATAATAAGACAAATTCAAACTAAGTATGATGTTACTAGGGTCAACACAAAGTTCATACATACTTAAATTATTTTATTATTGGGATACATTGCCCTTTTGGTCTAAATGTGACAATGCCTACATATATATAACTTTTACATATTAATTTGGTTAGTTGGATGAATACATTCAACTTAGTATCCTTCCGTGCAAGCTAACACACCTTCAAAGGCATATGGAATGGATGCACCAAACCTAAAGGAGGCATCAAGTATTGACTTCCTTCATTTAATTAACAAAATCTTGAGGTTCTAACCCTTAAAAGCATTATAATCTCATAGGTTTAACATTTGGTAAGTACCTAAGCTAACATTGATATCACTTTAATTTAATTTATAAAAATCATAATTTTCACATCAAATTATGTCATATCCTTAATTTAGACATGCCATCCACTCTGATTTTCTCTTCTTTGATACCTGAAATCTAGGTAACTCAATATCAATTCCAATAACTTTGACCTAATTTCTTTACTCCCCTACTTACCTTATCATCTATTTCACTATGAAATATTCATGTTGAACCGTACTGTGACATTATGATGATAACGAATGATATTTACCTTAACTTCTTATGTACTTTACATTTATTACACTTCAAAAAATTTTAAAATTGGAAAATTTATGATTCCATACTCATGTTAACTTCAAGTTTCAAACGTGATTGATTCAATTTTTTCATTAACAAACAACCATCATATAGTAAAACTAATAACTAATTTTCTATATAGGTTTCATACAAGTATTCAAGATGTACTGGTCTATTTCAGGATCTTAACATTTCATTCTCTATTAAACTGACCAATTACACTATAAAACTAATTTGGTTTCTACTTTGAAGTTTCAAATTATAACATCACGAAAATATGTCAAATTTTCAATTGAAGTTTTAACTGGCCAGTTATAACAAAATGATCAAGGCAATTTGATTAGATTAAAATTAGGATGTCAATTTGGTAGAGCTGTCATCGACTCACCAAATAATAAAATACCTAACTAACCTAACTAATTATATAGTAAGACAAGTTAGGTTTGATCTCACAGAGAACTGGTTGTGTTTTTCAACTATTTCTAATGTTGTGTAAAAGGAAAAGAAAATTAAAAAAAACCCCTAGATGTGATAGAAATTAAATCAAATAAAAGCCAATTAATAAAACTGAAGCGAACAAAACAAGAAAGTAAATATTAAAGATAAAAAGTTAGGCAGAGGATATCATTTGGATTCAAGAATTACGATTGATTTTCGAAAATATAATGTTTGTATTATGCCTAAGATGCTAACCTATAGACATAAATAAGCTCTTGAGTCCTAAGTTCCTCCTATTTTAGATAAATCCAACAATCTTTGAAAATATCCCTAACTACGTGACAATCTAGAACAAGCTCTCTAGATTTAGTGATGTAGTAGCATTAACTTATTAGGGAATGACTAACCTAAGCTATAATCACACAAGGTCGAACCATGTAACTTAGATAATTGAAATTTTAGACTAATTGGTTAAGTTTACCTACCAAACCAATTGGCCTATTGCCACTTATAATTTTTTCTAATGACAATTATTGATCAAAAGCTAAATCCTAACAATTGAACTAGAAATTACATCTAAGATGGCCAATCCTATTACTTAAACCCTAATTCATGGCATTAATTTCTAATTCCCATTCAGTCCTAGCATAAATCACAATGCTCATTCAAATCCCAATCAATTCTCATACCTATAATGCATTAATCTATCCAATATCTTCAAACCCAAAAAAACAACTAAGTTATCATAACAAAAATAATAACAAACACAATCCAAAATTAAACAAAACAAAAAGATAAATGCATAATTCAAAAGGACAATAACAAGAACAAGGTTGGAAAAATTAAAGAACAACACTATGTTAACATAAAGCCAAAGTTTAACATTATTCAATACAACTTAAACAAAATGCATAAGAAATATAAACAAAAATATAAAGAACAACTGTAGAAACACAATTGAAACCAAAGTTCAACACCTAAAACTAACTAATCTAAGGCCTGAACATGAAAAGAGATACAAAGAACAACAAAATCACAAACCTAAAGTAAATACAAAGAAATTAAGGCTAATTTAAGTGGGGAGCTAAAGTGATGAATTTGTCTCCCTTTCTCTATTTATAGTGCCTCATTAGGGTTTAGGTCGTTTAGAAAATGAAAGGGAAAGTTTGCCCTTTGTTTTGGTGAAAAACAAAGTTTTCTACGTATATCCACGACCCTTTAATAAACATATATGGCATATCAGCCACCATTTATATTTTTAGATAACACCTTAAATGCTAGTTAATTAACAACTTTTACCCCTCTTCACGTTTTCTACTGTTGACAACTTTTGCCTCTTTTCGATTTTCTACTCTAACTCCTTCTATACACTTATGATGGTCATTAAATTTTATATGTAGGTTCCTCACATGATTTTCTTTCAACGCATAAAATTTCAAAACAATCTAAGCTTTAGAAGTGCATCTAATGCATCATTAAATTCATGTATTTCAAAACCAATGCTTGTTTGAGCTTCTCTTAATCTTCTCTTGATGCATCCTTCATGGTTTTTCATATGTCCTTGAAATTTATTATTGAATTTCATAGCATGATGCTCTAAGTCCTCAAATTGATTCCACACATCTTCTAGTTCTAATTCTTCTCGAAATAAATCCCAAACTTGGATCTTTCAAATTGTATTTGTGTTCAATAATCAAATCTGCATATAAACTCAATATAAACATAAAATAAACATTTAAACACCAAAATAAGAATAAAATCACATTGAAATACATATGAAAATATCATAAAATACATCCCTATCAAATACCCTTGCATTTTAACTAGTTTTTGTCCTCAAGCAACAACTTAAATACTTTTCTTAAAATAATATTGATTAAAAGCTAAAAACTAATTAGATGCCTTTAATCGATGCCTTAAGAGCTTAAATTATATAAAAATAACAACAGAATTCAATCGATGCCTTTAATCCAATTCAAAATTTTCATCTCCATCATGATTCAAAAACAATTTTATCATATGCAAGGTACAAAGTTAGTAAAGGTAACCTAATATGCACAATACCAAGTATTCAAGTCACTTTGCACAGTCATCACATAAAACTAGTTAAGGATGATCAAAATAACCAAAAGCACAAGATAATTTTAACTTGGAGCAATATTTAGGAGTTCACCTAGTCTTTTTACGCAAGGAAAAACATTTTTGTAATAAATGACCTCAGTTACTTAAATAGATGCTCCTTTTAAATTATTTGAGATGTCATCTAGCTTTTTGACACAAAGGTGAATATATTTTTCATGAACACTCCAGTTATTATGCTAGATCACCCTCTCAAATGGCTACTAATACCACTTATAAACTTCAACCTTTACATTGGTTTAAAACTAGTGGAGTGAAATTTTCTCACTTTATTCTTTAAACAGACAATTCTTTTCTTTTCTTTTTCAATAAAAACAACACATCTAATTCCCAATTCACATGAAAAGCTGTATAAAATGAACTTTAACACTCAATATCATACAAGGGTTACTAAACACATGCAAGTGCTCAAAAGAAAATGAAAAATGAATATTTTTTTAAAATTTAGCAACCTTTTCAAGATCAAATTAAAAGCATCAATTGTTTTCAAGTATCACAATCAATAATCAACCAAATTTCAAGATCATTATCACAATTGGACTCACAATAACTCAGGTGTGTAAATTCAATCTTGTTCCCTACCCCCACACTTAAATTAGACATTTTCCTCTACGTCTCGAAACAATGAAAGTACATAAAGGTATGGAACAAAAAAATTCTCAAATAAGGTAATCTATGAAGTACTTAATAGAGAGAGATCACAGCTCTTATTTTTTTCTCCCTATAAAAAAAAGAAAAAAAACTTAAACATAAGGCAATTAAATAGCTAACTAACAAAAAAGGAAAAGACACAAAAACTTAAAAGAAAGGTTAGGATGCCTACCAATAAGTGCTTTTTTTAGGTCTTTAGTATAAACCTTGTTATGTACACTACTCAATGTCGAATGGAAAGTTGATCCTAACAGGAACATGCTCAATATCATTGATGAGTTCGACATAACTTTGCTCGAAACAGGTTCAAAATTAGTTGGATTTCATATAGCTTTCGAGAGGTAAAACCACATTACTTATCTATCATACTATGAGATCTAGTCTCTACTATGAAAATCTCTTTTCATCCAAGATGGTCTCCCTAGTAGTGTAGGAGATAAGTGTGAAGGCTATTCATCCTATTCCTTACCTTATTACTTTTGCTTGCTCGAACACAACTCTTTCAACACTTCGGCACCCTGTAGCTCCTGTTCGCTCTTCTCTCTTCTTCCTCTTCTTTCTTTTGTAAATTGATAGGAAAAGGAATTGAAAATTGGTTAGTAATAATATAAAGTGTATCACTTACCTTATGAGCTTACGAATCCTCCTTCTTTTCTTGAACTAACTCCTTTTCTTCGCCTTGCTTATCTTGCTCTTCCTCATTATCTTTCAGGTGCTCCCATTGTTCTCCTCTCCCAGATGAAATATCACACACCTCATTCTTAATGTCTCCCTCTGGTTGAAATATCACGCACCTCATTCTTAATCTCTTCCTCTGGATGACTAAAAATGCTTAAACAAACCTGGGCTTCTATGCTCCCTCTGCTAGTTAGCTTACTTGATCTTCCAAGTCTTTCAAGTAACTCATCATTTCTTCCTAAAATTAAAGATTTCTCATTGTCAAACTCTCTATAATATCATCCAATGACATCCCAGTAGTTTGGGATAATGATGGTGGAGGTGGAGGTGGAGACGTAGGTGGGAAGTATGATATGTTCTATTAACACAATTGTGGAGAAATGAAGCTATACTTCTATATATCCTGCAAGATAGAACACATACAAATATAATAACTTGAAGCTAGGCAAACATCACAAACCTTGGCTTCGTTGTCATCTATCTTTGCTTGTGTCACTAAGGATGTGAGATTCGCCACTTGATGTTCCAACCAAGAAGTAGTAACAAAGTTGAACTCATCATCAGAATAATGAAAGTAAGAAAGATTGAAATTAAAAGCACTTTGATAATAAACCATCATTGCTTGAAATTCTTAAAACTTGAAAAAGCTATGAAGCTAAAACAAACAGATGATAAGGTAATAAAGATAATAAAAAACAAAACAAAAACAAAAACAAATAGCTAAAATACAAGCACCAGTTCCTCGGTAACGATACCAAAAATTTAGTAAGTCTGTCATAGACTACCAAATAATAAACCTAACTAACTATATAGTAGAGCAAGTCAAGGTCAATCCCATAGATAATTTGTTATGATTTTCAACTTTTCCTAATGTTTTTCAAAAGGAAAATAAAATAAAACAATCCCATAAATGCGATAGAAATTAAATAAATTAAAAGACAATTAACAAAGCTAAAGTGAACAAAACAAGAAAGCAAATAACAAAGATGGAAAGCTGGGTAGAAGATATCATCCAAATTCATGAATTATAGTCGATCATTAAAAATATAAAGATTGTGTTATGCCTAATATGATAGCCTATAGACACAAATAAGCTCTTGCATCCTAAATTCCTCTTATTTGAGATAAATCCATCAAGTTCTAAAAATATCCCTAACAATGCGATAATCTAGAACAAGCTCTCTAGATTTAGTGGTGAAATAGCATTAACACATTATGGAACAACTAACCTAAGTCATAATCATACAAGCTTAGACTATGTAACTTAGAGAATTGAAATCCTAGATATAAAACCAATTAACCTATTGCCAGTTATGGTTTTTGCTAATAACAATTATGGATCAAAAGCTAAATCTGAGCAATTGAACTAGAAATTACTTTTATGATGGCCAATCCTATTAGTTAATCCCTAATTCATGGCATTAATTCTGAATTTCCATTCAATCATAGCATAAATCATAATGATCATTTAAATCTTAATCAATTATCATAATTATAATACATTAATCTATCTAATATCTTCAAATCCAAAAGAAAACTAAGCTACCATAATAAAAATAACACAAAACACAATATGAAATTAAGCAAAACAAAAAGATAAATGCATAAATCATAATGCTGGAAACAACACTATATTAACATAAAACCAAAATTTACCACTATTTAACAAGACTTGAACAAAATACATAAGAAATATAAATGAATATATAAAGAGCAACAATAGAAACAAAATTAAAACCAGAGTTCAAAACCTAAAACTAGCTAATCTAAGGTCTAATCATGAAAAGAGATGGAAAGAACAACAAAAACACACCAAAACCTAAAGTAAATACAAAGAAATTAAGGTTGCTCTAAGGGGGAAGCTAAAGTGATGAATTCGTCTCCCTTTTCTCTATTTATAGTGCCTCAATTGGGTTTGGGTTATTTAGAAAGTGAAATGGCAAGTTTGGCCTTTGTTTTGATAAAATATAGCGTTTTCTATGTACACCTATGGCCTTTGAATAAACATATATGGTGGTCTATATTAACCACCATTTATGTTCCTAGAAAACACCCTAAGTGCTAATTGGTTGATAGCTTTTGCCCTTTTTTTGCATTTTTCTACTCTAACTCCTCTTACGAACCTCCGATGGATATGAAATTTGGTATGCAGGTTCCTCATAAAATGTCCTTACACCTAATAAAGGTTTAAAATAATTTAAGTTCTAAAAGTGCACCTAATGCATCATCAAATTCACCTGTTCCAAAACTAATGCTTGTTTGAGCTTTTCTTACTATTCTCTTGATGCATCCTTCATAACTAGTTATATGACCTTGAAATTTCATGTTGAACTTCATAACATGATACTCTAAGTCCTTAAATTGATTTTACACCTTTTACAGTTCTAGGCTTTTTCCAAATCACTCTCAAACTTAGCCCTTTTAACTTGTTTTTGTGTTCAATGATCAAATATGCATGTAAACTCAATATGAACACAAAATAAGCATTTAAACACCAAAATAAGGATGAAATCATATGGAAATACGTATGAAAATATCATAAAATACATCCTTATCAAAATGTCACTTAACAAATGAAATATGAGGAAGTTGTTGAGGAGAACAAATAAGAGCATTATCTACGTAGGCTTTAACCATTACGTCATTATTTAAGACTTCACAATGAGTGATGTCGTTTGACAAGGCTAGGAATGAAAAAGTTTCACTACAAACTGTTGTCTTAAATATACAGCACATTTGTGTCATAACACCAACCTCTTGATAAATAAACATTTTGAAAAGAAATTTAAACCAATTCAAAATTCACACCTCTTATTCATTAGAATTTGTGCAACATAAAATCCATAAGTATTCTTCGAACTACCATTTCACATTTTATGATACATGCACCATTTCCCATAACTTTATTTAACTATTCTTTCTAAGGTTTTTCCCTATTATCCCCGAACGTATGGTAAGTTCCATTTGTTTGTCACCAACCTTATGTGTCTATAAGGAGGTAAATTGCATCATGTACTCCCCTTTTTTTAAATGATTTTCTAACTTCACTTTCTTATAAGCACAATATTCCTCAATGTTGTGATATTTAAAGGACAAAGGGAGATTACTTTACGATAGCCAAGCTATTCTAGTGGTAGGTTTACATGACTATAAAATAGCTATATTTTAATGTCTTGTACCTAATTTTTATTTCTTTACAGTGGTCATGTTTGTTGATGAAGGACATAAAGACAATGTCATGCTCAGTCAAGATTAACTTTTACCAGTCATATCCAGATGTTGGTAGACAATCGTGAGTCCAAACATTCGAAATGAAAAGTGAATTGTCAAACAATGTAAGAATGCAATTTTTCATGGTTTAATCACTGAATTTTCTTCTTTAATAACAACCTTATATGATTCCTATCACTTCATATTAGTATTATCAAATGTATGAAATGCACTTGTATCCTATTATATTTATATACATTAATTGTATACTGAGTGTTAGGCCACTCAATAAAATTTCACGTACATATAATAACCTAATTAATATATAAAATCATACAAAATTTTTGTTCATAGTGTTCCTATGATTCACCTAAACTATACAATGACATTGTGTAATATGTACTAACCCTAAAAATGGGGTACAAATATCACTTCTAACACAAAAATACAACAACGTATTACAAAGACTACATCTAATTGCATAACATGTCAAAACTTCCTACAAGTCATACTATAAGTATTTCTATATTGTACAGCCATTATGACCACCTCACACCACCTCATAATTTATAATTAAACATCATAGTTTTAAGTATTACGCCTTCTTATTTTACAAACATATTATGCTTGTGTACATAACATACCGCAATTTCAAAAGCATCAAAGACAAATCATAAATAAAGTGTACAAGCACAATGTACAAGGCCTAACATTTTTTTAATACATATTTGAAATTCACACAGTATAGGTGTTCATCAATAAATTTACATCATCTCATCAAGTTCATACTGTACAATCAATTTATAATAGTATGTTTTATAGATCATACAACCCATCTCTATAAACCATTATAAAACTTATACATACCAATTCATCACCTTATAAAAATTAAATGAAATAGTTTTAATAACAACCTCCTGTGTTTCCTACCACCTTATATGAGTATTACTGAATGTATGGAATACAATTTTATCTTGTCATATTTATGTACATCAATTGTATACTAAGTGTTAATCCCCTTAATAAAATTTTACATACTCAAAATAACCTAATTGATATGTAAAAGTCATACAATGCCTTTGTTTATAGTGTTTCTACTATTCACCTAAAATCTACAATGTCGTTGCACATTCTATACTAGCCTTATAAGCAAGGTATATACATCAGTTCTGACATAAAAATACAATGACATATTGTAAAGACTACATCTAATTGCATAATATGCCAAAACTTCATATAAGTTATACCACAAGTATTTCTATATTGTACCACTATTATGGCTACCTCATCCTACAACTCGAGATATAATTGAATAATATAATATCAAGTATTACGTCTTCTTCTTTTACAAACATATTACACCTTTTCATATAACATGCCACAATTTCAAGGGAACCAAATATAGATCATAAATAAAGTGTACAAACACAATGTACAATGACTAATTCTTTGAGATACATATTTGAAATTCACATGGTACAGATGTTAATTGACAAATTTAAATCAACTCACAAGGTTCATACTATATAATCAATTTATACTAGCATGTTTTATAGACCATATAATCTATCTTTGTAAACTATTGCAAACATGTGCTTTATACTCAGTCAAAAAGAATTTGAAATCATAGATTCTTCTACATAAAACGCCAACTTCTTTTCAAATTTATAGTTGGTATCACTTTATTTTTCCTATTTTTTCACATAAACAATACACGCAACCTCTATCTTTTCAGTCCCAGCAATTTCATCTGCTACACAACCAACCAGAACATAATGTGCATCATGTAAAGCCCCAAATTATACCCTAGTTGTAAATACATGTTTTACATGTTAATTAGGGATTAAATTGAGTTGGAATT
>JAOXYD010074419.1:0-12532 GCA_028565735.1 Pinacopodium congolense
TTTTAAAGTGCAATATTTGTATAATTGTATTAAAGTCGGGTCAATTCGGGTTAATACATCGGGTGTATTCGGGTTCGGGTGTATTCGGATTCGGGTGCATTCGGGTTCGAGTCTATTAGGGTCGGGTGCATTCGGGTTCAGGTTTATTTGGGTCGGGTGCATCTCGGGTTCATATGAAATCGGGTTCGGGTTCAGGTCGGGTAAGGTGCAGGTCAGGTTCGGGTCGTTGACTTTTTTGGTCAATTCGGGTCAGGTCGGGTATGGTCCAGGTCGGGTTATCGGGTCGGGTCAATTTTTGACATCCCTAGATTCGCCACTTGTTGCTCCAACTTGGAAATGGTAAGAAATTTAAACTCATTATCAAAATAATAAAAATAAGAAATATCTAAATTAAAACACACTAATAATGACCCATGGTCGCTATAAATCCTTAAAACTTAAAAAAGCTATGAAATTAAAACAAATAGCTGATAAGGTGAAAAATATTAACAAAAAAACAAAAATAACTAAGAAATAGCTAAAAAACAAGTTTTAATTCCCCACTCACGGCTCCAAAAATTTCGTGGATCTGTCGCAGACTACTAAATAATAAATACCTAACTAATCTAAGAAACTACGTAGTAAAGCAAGTTAAGATTGACAGAGAACTAATAATGTTTTACATCTATTCCTAATGTTGCATAAAAGAAAATAAAAATAAAAGAAAACCCTTGGATACGAAAGAATTAAAATAAACACAAAGACAATTAACAAAATTAAAGTAAATAAACAAAATTGCAAATAATAAGAAATAAATAACAATAAAGAAAAGTTGGGCAGAAGATATTATTCGGATTCATAAATTACAACTAATAATAAAAAATACAAAGGTTATACTATGTCTTAGATTTTAGATTATAGATACAAACAAGCTTTTACGCCATCAGTTCCTCTAATTTTAGGTAAGTACTATATGATGAAAATTTACCCTTGACCATGCGATAATCTAAAACAGACTCTTTAGATTTAGTAGCGCAACAATATTAAGAACTAGGGAATAGCTAACTTAGGCGATAACCTCGTAAGGTCAAATCATGTAGCCTAAAGAAGCAGAAGTTTAAACTAATTAATTAAGTTTACCTACAAAATCATTTAACATATTGTCACTTATAGATTTAACTAATGACAATTACAGATTAAAAGCTAAAACCTAGTAATTAAATTAGAAATTACACCTAGAATGATCAATTCTATGAATTAATTCCTAGTCCATGACATTAATTAAGAATTCCAATTCAATCATAGTATAAATCACAATGCCCATTCAAATCACAATCAATTCCCACAATTATAATGTATTAATCCATCAAATATCTTCAAACCCAATTAAATCTAAGCTAACATAGTGAAAATAAACAAATCACAATATGAAATTAACGAAACAGAAGATAAAACGTAGAAATTATAAATGAAATTAAAGGGAACAGGGCTGGGAATTAAAGAAAAAGCACTTTATTAACAAAATTTAAAGGTTTAACAAAAATTCAACCAAAACCCAAAGAAAATACATAATAGAATAGCACAAAAAGAAATAAAAAGCAAAGAAAACATAAACAAAACCAAAGTTCAACACTTAAACTATCTAATCTAAGAAAAAAATTCGAAAATTACATGAAATCTAAAGAAAAAAAACCTTAAAACCTAAAAAAATAAGAAGAAAAGGGTTGCCCTAAGTGGGCGAGCCAAAACTACTAAGAGCGGCTTAAATCCATCTATTTATATGCCTCCCCTAAGATTTGAGACATTTGAAGAGTGAAATGTCAAGGATGCCCTTCTTCTTTTTTTTTCCCTTTTATTGGTTGTTTAAAGATGATTTACTTATCTTCAATGGCTCCGCTCCCTATATCAACCATTGTTGAAGGACCTGGGATTTGTCCTTCAACGATGGATGCCTCAATGGCTCCTCTTACTCTTTTTACTCCAATTCTTTTCCAAAATTTTTTCTTTTAACTTGTATTTATGTTCGATGATTAAATCTGTATGTAAACTCAATATAAACATAAAATAAACATTTAAACACCAAAATAGGGATAAAATAACATTAAAACTCATATGGAAATACATAAAATGCATCCCTATTAGTTAACCTTAACTCGATGGTGAATATGAGGATTAAGGTTTCACTACCTAGTGGTCTATCATAGGTTCATATGTAAATTCAAGCTCAAGGCATGACACTAGTAGTTTAAAAAAAAATACTCTATTATGATTTCATCTTTCATATAAGTTCCTTTATGGTTAAATATTTTATTTCCAAATGTTAGACTTTATAATATTTTTATGTTGTTACAAAACAATGATGAAGAAAGATTATCACAATATAACTAGATAAGTATAGTAACTACATCAACCATAAATAGTTTAAAGATCAAATTTCTTAATCAAAAGGGAAGTAGCCTCTATAACATACAACAAACTCAGCTTATATAATATTTGATACCTTTCCACAAAATATCATCATTTATCAACATAAACATGTAGTTTGATTTGGATCTTTTATTATCTAAACATATAGCAAAGTCACAATCTATATATCCAATCATATCTAATTTCTCAACTTGATTGTATGTTAACATATATTCTTTGATCCCTTAAAGGCATCCTAGAACTCGTTTAACAACGTGATAGTGTCTCATACATGAGTTAGATAAATATCTACCTAATAGTTTATTGATGAATTTAATATCTAGCTTAGCACACACTTAAGCATACATCAGGTTACTAACTATACTAATATAAGAAACATTCTTCATGACTTTTTTTTTCTACGTTATTATTTTAAAACTGTGTTAAAGAAAATCTATCTCAATTAGAGATCACTATCATATAAGGTTTATATTATTTTATATTAGATCTTTGTAACATATGCTCAATTTATGTTCTTTAATAGAAACCTATCAAACCTACTAAGTTTTTTAATTTCATGCAATATACCTAAGTCATTTATCACAAGTAAGACGTTATCTACATACAAAAGTTGAAAAATGACCTTACTCCTTTTGACCTTGTAATACAAACATACTTGAACTTTGTTTTTCTATATAGCTAAATAAGGTGATCACTTTATTAAATTTCTCATATCATTAATAAGAAGCTTTTTTTTAATCTATATAAGGATTTACCTAACTTGCAATTTTTTTTCATCCTTTTGAGGTCTTAGAGGTTTTATCAAATAGACCTTATTATAAAGGTCTTTATTACTAAAATAAAATTTAACATCCATATAATGTAACTTTATATTATATTGAACTACTTCATTATCACTTTAAATGCATATTTAGAAGATAAAGGGAAGCAAGTGACTTTAAAGCTTATTCCTTATTTTTTAGTGAAACCTTTGGTAAGTGACGTGTCTTTAAATCTCTCTACCATACGTTAAATATACTTTTTGATCTTATATTCATTAACAACCTATGAGTTTATAGTTTAAAGTAAATTAACAAGTTCATATACCTAATTATGCTTTATGGACTATATTTCTTCCCTTATTACATCCTACAAAAAATATGCACGAGGACTAAAAATATCATATGAAAAAGTAGTTAGATTAATAACATGCCTAATGTCATGGTGATTCTAACTAAGATTACCTATATAATTAGATGATATAGTAGGCTCCCTTACCTTAGTAGATCTCCTTAATTGAACATTGCCCTATGTTATATAAACCTCATTATATTTCTATATATGTTCTTGATTCCATAATAAAATGACACAAAGTACATAATCTAGTAACACTAACTAAACTATGAAGGATATGAAACTATAATACTATATACTTTACTATCCTTTGAGGTTTCATAATGACTTATCTCCCCAAACACATCATATTCTAGAAACTTAAACGTTTATGACTCCATAATTTTAGGTCCTCCTTATATATAATAAAACTTGTAACCTTTAAAATGATCTATATGATCTATAAAATAGTAACAAATAAAACGAGATATAATTTATTTTCAGAAAAATTATACAAATATATCTCAGTAAAGTAGCCCTAAAATTAAAGGGAAGCAAAACTGGGGCTCCGGTCTTTCTATAACTCAAAAGAAGTATTAGGCATTGAGTTTATTAGGCTTTATTTAGAATGTAAAAAGCAATCTTAATAACCTTACCTTAAAAGTAATATGAAAGATTAGTCCTAATGTATATACTCATCATCATATCCTTTAAAATATGATTTTTCCTTTTGATAAAACCATTCTATTCAATACTATCTAATATAGTAAGCTAAACTACTGTTCCATAAGATTCCAAGTTTGAGCAATCAAACTTTTTTGTTATCTAAAAATATTATGTTTGCAATAATGTTGACCTCCATGATTAGGGTTTAAAATTTTAATTGATCTATTTAGTTGATTCCCAACTTCGATCTTAAAGATCTCAAACCTATCAAGAACTTCACCATTTTTTTTAATTAAGAACACATCCATCTTGATAATAATCATCAATGAAAGTAAAAAAATATCTAGACTTATAAATAATGGATGTAAGTAATCCACACATATTATATTATGAATGATTTTAAGAAGATTAAAACTACGAGTTGACTGCTTTTTCTTTATGTTAGTAAACTTTCCTACATGATAGTTTATACATATTTCTAGATTATTAAAATCAAAAGTTGAAAGAATGTCTTCCTTTATCATATTTCAACTTTTTCTATAGAAGTATAAATCAATCTCTTATGTCATAACATGGGTGACTTTTCCTTTAGTCAAGGTTTATAGACAAAAACTATTCATATAAGAAGTAGAGATATCATCAAGAATCAAATGCATTCTTACAACAATATGTTTTTATATCGATTGTAAATTAGAGCCCTTTATTACAAAATTATAACCTTCTTTATCTAAAATGGATACAAAGATCAAATTTTGTCTAAGAGTACATTAAACATGTTCTGCAAAATAAGTTTAAATCTTGTATCAAGATTTAAACAAGCAACTCCTTTAAAATCAATATCAATTTCTTCATTATTTTCAGCCATTAATATTAATTTATCTTTATTTTAGTCCCTCTTCAATTTGAATCTTTTCTTGCATGATTAGAAGCTCTATTGTTAGCCATTAAGAACTTAATATGATTATAGCAATATTAGATTAATATTTAGTAAGAGACAAAAAGTTATTATCTAATTGATCATGATTTTCTTTTCAAAATTTGCACTTCATGTCGTCTTTTTTACTTATTTCTTTTCACAAATAAGTATATCATACCCTTTATAACATTACTAAGACTTTTTACACCATTTGTTTGATTTGGTTCTTTAAATAGAGGATTTTTAGGAGCTTTACTTTTTGTTTTTTTTTTCTAGATTTATATTTACTAGTTATTAAGGTCGCCCATATAATATTCTTTAGTTTCTCTTCCTCAACCACACAATAGGGAATAAGAGAATGTATGTCCCAAGTCTCATTTTAAGAATTATATGTAGTTAAGAGAATGTCAACTATGATAGAAAGGTATTCATAGCTTGGTGAATAAAGGACTTTGAGTTTACTATATATGCATAACATCCTGATAATGTACTCTCTCACTTCGCTAACTCCAATATGTCTTACAAAATTCAATTATTTTAAAATGATTATATTCTCGACATTAGAAGAAACCTTGCACCTTTAAGAAAAATAGTGAAGAAAGTCTTTTGTTATATTTTTCTAAGGAAGTCCATTAAGAAAATAGTTAGGTATAGAGCTCTTAATGATCAAATAACATATCTTATTTAATTGTTCCTAATTTATATAGGTTGCATTATCATTTTTTTATATTGAAAATACTGGGAACATAAGGGTTTTTCTTGATCATAATTATACTTATGTTCTCAACCTTTAATACAAACTCCATATATGTTTCTATTTCTTAAAATCAAAACCAATCAATGGTGACGTTATTATTATGAATACATAAGTTGACTATAAAATAATTAATGCATAATCAACATAAATATATGATAATAATAATACTTAAAGCCATAAATAGTATTTATACTTAATATCTTATCTAATATATCATGAAGCACCTATAAGTATAATACACAATACATAAGGTTTGGCTCTCCATATAAAGTGGTTCGATGTATACACTATTAATGCTTGCAATATTATTACTTTGTGGATGTATATATCAATTAAGCAAAAACTATCTTTCACCAATTGTCTTTTTTTTTTTTTACTTTTTAAAGTTTCATATAAGATTAATAATTGTGAATAGAATAATTAAATAAAAAATAAAAAACATCACCTAATATACAAGAACTCCAAATATCATCTAAAAAAGTCATTATAGTGATTACAATCTTATTAGTATGCAAAAAATTTCACAAGCAAAAAGGATATAATTGTATATTATCCTTATATTTTCTATATAGACATAAACCTTTGACAAATTTAATGTTGTATGATGCAAAATATTCATGTATATGCTCATTGTAATATAATAGTGCTGAAATAAATTATCAATAATTATTATTTAAAAACTAAAAATAGAAATATCTCAAAAATAATAAATCATGCAATATATAATAAATAAATCATATGAAATAATAAAATAATAATTTTTTTTGTATTTCAAGTAAATTTCACAAGCAAACATTCAATTATAACTTCAAAATCTTTGTTTAAATTTTAATAGAATTGAAATTTAATTATTATTAATGTAATAATATCATAGCAATAAAAAAATAACTTTGTGTAACCACAAAACCTAAAAAAGTTCAAAATCACTTAAAAAACCATTATACAAATTTCAAAAAATTTTGTAAATTTTTGCCATAAATTGCTAACAACATACCCTAGGGGAAAAGCAAGACCAACAATGTGCACAACAAGCAAGCACCTACACCCTTGACCATATGCTTAATGCTTGCACTTATATGTCCCAAAAGCATGAGAAGCTCTTCAAAAGTATTTATAAGGTAGGTGTTATAGGAACTTCTTTGTATATAGTGGAATTGAGTGAATTTACTGAAATCATCATGCAACTAAGTTTAAATCTCATTAAGGCCTAACTTAGCACTTCTCTGTTCTTAAACGCTTCATACACACATTTATGTTTAAGTGTTTCACTCACACACTTACAATGCATACTAATATCTAATAAAAGTATAGACGAGAAAGGGATAAGAGAGATACATGGCCAAAAGCAACTTTTCATTTAATCTCACCAAAATGTCAATAAAAGGAACTCATTCACTTCGTACTCGAAGAACTTTATAATAACAAAGATCTTTCTACTCAAAGCCTTTATAAAAGCATTCTCCTAGAAGCCTTCAACTTTCTCAAAATTGTCTCCCCTTTTTGTATTTTTTGAGACTTGGCTCTAATGAGATATTTATAAGCACTTTTGCTTAAAAAATAAGTATAAGATAATAAGAAATCCTTAATTCTATCTTATCCAAAAAATTTTAGATCATATCTATCCAATAGGTTACATCATCCCGACCAATAGGAAGACATTCCCTTCCAACAAGATTCTATCTAGTTGGATACATTACATTACATTTAACTAGATAGAGATTAACTATTATAAAAGAATACATTTATATCTATGAAGATCTCTACTATCTTCAAATGAATCTTCTTTATGATCTTTATCTTTTAGAAGTTAATGTTTATCTCATATGATCTTCAAGTTGATCTTTCCACTTCATCAATGGTCACATCATCAAATTGCCATATCACTAATAATGTATCATCCAAGTTATCACCTATCTGCATATAAGTCCATTCAATGCATGCCCATAGTCAAGTTCATTAGCCATGATCCAACTTATCCATGGTGTAAATACAATTACACACCAAGTTAGTGTAAAATCTCATAGATTATATAGACCTCTGGCCTCATTATCAAATTCTAGTTTCTTTAGGCACCCTCATATCTCGTATGACTTAATAACACCAATCTTGCATGATCTCATATTCAAATCTTACATCTTGTCGAATATTTCCACTAATGAATGCAAATGCGTTTCAAGTCTTATTCACTTTTGAGATATTCACTAAACATCTCCCTTTGCTTGCCTATTTGCAAGTCGTTTACCTTATTCTTTTGTCACACATGCCTTCCTCACGGTGACTACCGTGCCAAGCTTTGGCTAAAGCTCACCAACACTCACACAATCCCATTACATAGGCTTAAGGGTCTAATAAACTACCTGAGAAGAAGAATTCGATGTTGCCATCTAAATAAAATGTGGATACTCCTCCACGAGCAATTTTTTTTAAAAAATCCTTAGCCAACTTTCGAAGATATAAGCAAGTATTCACATTCATAAGCTCGTCACCCACCTACCAAGTCCCCAATCCATCGAGTTTTCCTTTACTTCTGCATGGAAACTGCTTGTCAAGGCTAAATGTGCTTGACAAATACATGCTAAGAATGGTTTCATTTTTCGAGCTCTCTCTATCTCCTTGATCTTGAGCGATCATGGCATTAATGTGCTATTTTTACATACCTTTCGTTTTGGGAATTCACAAGTATAGTGTGGCCCCTCGTAACTGAAGTAAGTGATCTTTGCCTTTGATTACTTCTTCACTTTACTTTGAGAAGATTCACCCACCTTCTACTTACCTTTTTTCATGCCATTTTATATCCCATCATTTTTCTTTCCCTCTCTGTTGGTTTGAATAGGTAGTGGCAATTGGAGATCCACCAAGGCACCTACGCTTGTTATCATATTAAGGAGGTCCTTCACATTTTACCTTCAAAGCTCCATTATGCCTAACCTTGTATGCCGCTTAAGGAGTTGAATAACTTGTCTTTCTCTAACATCTTCTGCACATCCAACATCTAAGATATGAATTGCCTCACATGCTCCCTCACCGTGCTATCTTGGTTTTATGATTTCAAAGCTTCCATCGTAAGCCAAGAAGTATTATTAAGGAGGAACCAATTCATTAGCTCCTTCTCTATCTTCTCTTAGGTGTTTTTAAGAGGCCTACTTGTACTAATATTATTAGAGATTTTCGTTTTCCACTATAGCTTTGTATCACCCATTATATACATATTCATAATTGACACCTTCTCTTATTCCACTACCTTTCTCGTCGCAAAGTATTGTTCCTGTTCTACAAGAAATTTTCTAGCTCTTTGACATTCTGTTTGCCATCGAAAACTTGTGGCTAGCATCTTTACCAAAGTACTTTTAACTCAAACTCTTGTCATATGCCTCATCAACTCACACTTGAGCATAAGAAAATTATAGCTCATCTCCTCTTAAGGTTTTAACTGATCCTTGAGTCCTCTTCTTATTTCTTAGAGCTCCACCACCAAGAATTCAAAAAGTTCCATGAAAGGAATTACGACCTTTTTTATTAGGGCTGGAGATTTAATGATTGCCTCTAATTTTACAAACCTTTTTGTGAGATTGCTTCTACTAGGCATTGCTCATTAATAGTACTTTGATATCAACTATTCCCTAAACACTTAACCTTAGCTCTAAGACTAGATGTCAGGAGATTTCTTTGTAAAACATAATTGAGTGAATTTGCTAAAGTCTTTATGTTAACATCTAGGTTTAGAAGCTTAATTCAACTTTTCACCTTGTGATCATTAACCAACATATCTTTTTATTCTAGAACACCTTACGTACACACTTGTATTTAAGTATTTCACTCACACTCTCATAATACACATAAGTGTTTAATAAGAGTATAGACAAAAAAGGGAAAAGAGAGAGATATGGCCAAAACCAATCTTTTGTTAACTTTCATCAAAATGTCATTAAAAGGAACTCAAGCACTTCTTACTCAAAGCACTCTATAATAACATGTATCTTCCTACTCAAAGTTGTTACAAGAAAATTTCCCCACAAGCTTTCAACTCTCTCAAAGTTGTCTCTCCACTTGTATATTTTGAGACTTGATTTTAATGAACTATTTATAGGAATTCTCACTTGGAAAGCAAGTACAAAATAATATGAAATCCTAGATGCTATCTTATTCCAACAATCTAGATCATATCTACCCAAAAAATTACATCATCATAGCCAATAGGAAGACATCCCCTTCTAGTAAGAGTCTATCTGATTGGTCACACAATATCACATCTATCTAGATAGAAATTACATACTATCAAGAAAAATACATCCATATCCATGAAGATCTCTGCTATTTTTAGATGATTTTCCTTTATGATCTTTATCTCTTAGAAAATGATGTTTATCTCATATGATCTTCAAGTAGATCTTATCACTTCATCAAAAGCCATATCATCAAATTAGCATGTCACTAATGATATGTCATCCAAGTCATTACCTATCCACATATAGGTTTATCTAATACATGTCCGTAGTCAAATTCATTAGCCACGATCCAGCTCACTTATGATGTAGTCTCATTACTCTATTACCAAGTATAAACATACTTCAAGTTATAGTAAAACTTTATAGATTCCATATATTTTTGACCTCCTTGCTAAATTCTAGTACATTTGTATACCCTCAAGTCTCGCATGACTCAATAGTGCCAATCTTTTGCAGTCTTGCATTCGAATCTCATGTCTCATTGAGGATTTTTGCCAATGAACGTCAACGCATACTGAATCTTGCCTACTTTTGAGATTTTCACTAATACATTTCCCTTTTCTCACCTACTTGTAAATTTTTTACCTTGTTCTCTCATTGCACATTCCTTCCTTGTAGCGACTAGCATGCCAAGCATTGGTTAAGGCTCATCAGAACTCACACAACCCCACAACTTATGCTTAATGGTCTATTAGTAGGCCATCGCTACAAATGCGCCTTGAACTATATAGGAGTAAGACACCTACATGCATTGACACCCTTGACTTGAAGGTGCATGCATATCACACACTTGACATGTATTTAAACATGTATTTAACACGCGACATTTACGCACCTTACCATAAGGCAAGTGACAGCTTCTAGTGAATGTGTATTCTTTAGGCTAAAGAAGAACGTCTCCTCATCCATTTGTGTCTTACTTACTTTCCAATAGTTTTACACCAAAATTCAACCATTTTATCACTAGAAATCCATTAATAGTAAATGCACTATGCATTCAATAAAAACTAATAATGTTTTAAATTCCTTAAAAATAAATTAAATATTTTTATTTAATTAATTAAAATTATAGAGCCACTCTAAAGTAACAAATATATGATGTATTTAATACAAAAATATATTATTTTTTATTTTTTAAAAAATTAAAATTTTTTGTGTAAATTATTACAATTATGAAAACTCTCTATTATAATAAATGCATTATGTATTCAATGAAAATTAAACTAAATTTCCAATTTTCTTAAATAAAAATTGAAAATCTATGTTGTGATCATTATAATCATAAAACTCTTGTAATACCATCTATTAAGTTTAATACGGATTTTATTAATTGGTTTAATATTAATTATGAATTTGTATAGAAAATAATAATATAAAAATATTCATATTTTACTTTTATAATTTGCTAAATGATCGACTAATGTACAAGTTGACAGAATCAATATAAGATTGATTTTCCTATCCTTTTTAATGCACTTCTTAATATTTCAGAGGATTTAAATATTTGTAAAAAAAACTTATGTAAACAGGTGCAATGCATATAAAATTTATTAGTAATCATTTTATTGGATTTTTTTCATGAAAAGTATGATAAATATATAACTCACATTTATAGCGTATAATTTTCTATTATAAACTTTACCACTTAATTAAATTAATTATTAGACTATTTTTATCCTTATATCATATTAAATTTGATTTTCTTATTATTAATTTTGCAAAATAGATCAATAAAAATATGATAAAAAAGTTCTAACATCGTAACCATGAGTTGCCTATTGTTTGAGTCGCAAGGAAAAGGAAATTGTGGAGCGATACTTTGTATCATCTTTCAAAGCTAATCCAGTTACACAGCTATGAATGACAAATTTTTAAGAATTTTCAATTAAGGGATCAACTTTTAAAATTTTGATAAATTAAGACAAAAACTTAAATTCATGTTAATGTGATTAACAAACTTTGTACCACGTGGCTATCTATGTATATAGTTTTAACTTTAAAAATTTTTAATTTATTAAACATCATTTAAAAAAATTTAATTTAATGTCCAACTTTCAAAATTTTTTAATTTAGTAATCAACCTTTTAACATTCATTTAATCAGGCAAAATTAGTTTTTTTCTTATAAAAATTATAAGTGATTAATAAATTAATATTATATTATTAAGTATTGCATAACAACTTGTACATTTAATTAATAAATATTTAATTATATATTAGATTCTCTTTCAAAGAATATGCAAGTTTTAAATTCGATAAGTCTTGGACATAATGGAAACAATTCATGAATAAATTTTTTAAATTAAATATATAATATTTACAAAATATCTTTTATAAATAAATTTAGATTTAAATATATATTATTGATTTATGATAAATAAATGATATACATATCAATTTTTTTATTTCTTTAAAAAATTAAAAGCTATTCTATTGAAATAGAATAATTTTAAATTATATTTTAAATTTA